>LOJH01066587.1:0-10324 GCA_001685095.1 Ellobius talpinus | reverse complement strand
GGGGGATAGGTGAGAGGAGGAGATGCAGGCAAGGCAAACCTAAACTAAGTATGGAGGAAAGAACCATGAGTGGGGGTGGGGGAGGGAGAGGACCCTGTCAGTACAATGCCTGCTGCTCAAGGATGAGGATGTACACTTGGGTCCCCGCATTGTGAAAAAGCCGTGTGATGTAATCAGCGACCCTAGGGTCCTTGAAGCTCAGTGGGCAGCCAGCCTAGTTGAACCAAGAAGCTCCAGGCTCAATGAGAGAGCCTGTCTCAGAAAACAAGAATGATTGAGGAAGATACCCAATGCTGACTTGTAGCCTATGCTCACCCATGCACACGTACACATAAACATGCACCCACCCCCTCACCACTCTCTCTAAGTACACGTTTTAAAACTGTAAACACAATAGACAAATAATAACAAAAAGTTACGAAGTTGGCCTGGCTACATTGATTTGTGATAAAATAATTCCAAAGTAAAAAGAATGATTACAGGTGACAGGAATCATCGCACGACGATAAATGGGAAAATCCCATAGACAGATTTGGTGGCACAACTTTGCTGTCTACAAGGCTAACATTGATAACTCCATAATGACGGTGAGAACTTTTGATACGTCTGTCTCAGCAGATAGAACAATAGATGCAAACTATAAACAAGGATGAGGATGCTGGAAGGGCATGGCCACCTCTTTAACTGAGAGGATCTTCCCTTACTGACAAGTGAACACCATTGCTCTTAAGGACACGTGGCGCAAAACTCAACCCAAATAGAAACCTTTGTTTTATCAGACTGTTGTTTAAATAGAAATCGCTTCCACCCAGTGGGTGGTGACAAGGCCCTCTCACCGTTTAAAGTCCCCAGACAGCTTCCTCTCTCCTGTTGTGCACCCTACACGCTCTCACCCGGACGGACGGACGGCCGTGACCTGGTCAGTGCTTTCTTCTCTAGCTCTGCTTCCTCTCGGCCCTGCTGCTTGTGACCTCCCCACCTCAGCAACCTGAGGAACGCTCTATCCAGATGTTTGGTTCAGTAGAGTTCTGCCGCCTTTAGGGTGAAGTGCAGATTCCTGCCATGGCCCGCGAGGCTTTTGTGATCTGGTCTCTGCCTAGCTCTGCTGCCTTGTCTAACTGGGTTTTTTATATGTGCCCACCACCCCGCCCTTTGCGTTCTTCTCCCAGGCCTTAGCCCAAAGCTGACAGCATCAGGTTCTCTCTCTCTCCCCCCTTCTACTCTAGCCTGGCTAATCATACTCACCCTTCAAAAATTCAGCTCTCACATTTCCTCCTCCAGAAACTTCTGTGTGGACACACGCCCCAACCTTGACCTCCTAACGCCTGTCCACACCACACACACCAGGTCAGATGTTGGTTCTCTGGACTCCACACGCCCCAACCTTGACCTCCTAAAGTCTGTCTGCACCACACACACCAGGTCAGATGTTGGTTCTCTGGACTCCCTTTAGAGGCACCGAGGGGTGTCACTGTCACCCGCCTTCCTCTGTCACACCCGCCCATGGATTCCTGTTGCTGGGTAAACACCAAAACCTTGCTACAGCCTGCATGGCTGCTGTGGGTCCAGGCAGTTCCCCATACCTCGTCTTCCACCCAGCTTCCTCTGCAGACCTAGAAAGCACAGCCTTCCCTCCTGACCTGGGCCACCTGTCCAGGCTCTTCTGACTGGCTGGGATACTGTCCTTTCCCTGTTTGTCACCGATCTCAGTGCCCTCATCAGTTCCTTCAGAAGCCTTTTCTGCTTCCGATCGAGAACTGAGGCAGGCTCCTCCTGTCCTCACAGGCCTGGTCTCCCCATCCTTTCATAAGTTTTTAATTCCATCTTCATGCTCGCGATTATTTGATTAATATCTCCCTTCGTCACTAGACTGCCAGTTCCGTGAAGGCAGAAACTTGTCTGTCTCACTCGCCATGGTATAACCAGAGACTGGCAAGATGCCTGGTACCTAATGGGCCCTTGACAAATATTTGTAGGGTGAGTGAATGAATGCATTTTAACTATGCTCTTGACTCCCTGCTTCATGAGTTTCTGCAGCTCTGAGACAGAAGCCACTGACTCCCTCTGCCTCTAGTACTTAGCAGATACCTAGACACGTCTGTCCTGATGGAAACGTGTTATCAGAAGGCCTAATTAGCAAGTGGTGTCTTGCAGATGCTGACAGAGAAGCTGAGCCCAAACCCTTACAGGGTGTGTGCATTGCAGTGGCGTTACATAGGAAAACCCTCTGAAGCGGTCCCTGTTCCCATTTCTAACGACCATTTCCTTGCTTCTTCAGAAGAAATGCTCTTAAAATGGCTGTGTCCAGAAGGGCAAGGGTCAAGTCTGGCCTCCATATCTGACCAAAAAATGATTGATAGGGCGGTAGAAGGATTCTAGGTCTCCTTATTTCTGCCGCAGAGTTTCCCAAGGCAGGCACACCCTCGGTAAGGGAAAGTTTGACTGCGGGGAGGGAGACAGAGTGTTCTCAGCTCTCCTTATTTCTCCTGCTATGTCCTTGGTACTCTGTATGGATCGGAGTGTGATGGGGCTGGTTGGCCTGGGCTGGCATATCAGCCTGCTGTCTGTCCCCAAGCCAGTTCTCTTCCATGAGCTGAAGTTCTTTTTCCATTATTAACAGTAAACTGCAGATTCAACTGTGGGGTGAACTTTGACTGGAGTGTGCAGGAGTTGAACCCTTCACGTTCTTGAGAGATCATTATGGCCCAAGCAGAAACCATATTGCCATGGTTAGTAGCTTGAAATAAGCTCTAGTGAGAATGCACATATCACAGAAATGGCCTCATAAATAAGACTGGATCAATGGCAATATCAGTGAACATGCTAACATGGAAGAAAAAATTTCATAGGGCCCCATTCTAGACAAAGAGCTACAGGCAATTAATGACTTCTCAGAGGAGAAAGGCTGTCTTCCATGGATGAGCCCCCTTACTGACTGCCCATGTCAGAGTGGTCAGCCTTGAAACCGTATGTACAAACAACAGAAACAGACTCAACAGATTATATTTATATACCTGTGCATGTGTGTGTGCATATGTGTGTGTAACAATAATAATCAAAGAAAAAGGCTCTCATTTTGGGAGACGCTGGTGGGAGGGCACATGGAAGGGGGGCAAATGGAGAAAAGGGAGGGAGGTGGGAAATTGATGAAGTCTATTCAATTAAAATGATATTTTTAAAAATGCTGTTCTTTCTTGACTTTCTACCCATCCCCCACATGGCTGATTTATCAGCCTACCATTTGACTTGAGTTTAAATCTTGCTGGGTATTCATTAGTAAACTATTCTTTCTCATAGAGCCTCAGTCTCCCCATAAATGGTGAGTCTTTTTTGTTGTTGTTGTTTTTTGTTGCTTGTTTTTTGAGACAGAATTTCTCTGTGTAGCCCTGACTGTCCTGGAACTCACCCTGTAGACCCACCAAGCTGGCCTCAGATTTACCAGAGATCCGCCTCCCTTTGCCTCCCCAGAGCTGCGGTTAAAGGGATTGAGGGCGTGCGCTGCCCAGTAGCTTTTAACCTACAACTCATCTAAAGTTCTGAGCCTGGCCCCAGAAAATGTGTGATCGTTTGATTGGTGCTAACTTGATTATTACCATGCGCAGACTCAGCCATCCACGATGCTGATTTAGAACAAGCTTAAGTCTTAACATAGCAGTGCTTGAAAAGTATTTCTCTGCTAGGATGGAATGTTCCATCATGACTTACAGGCAGCAATGTTGTCTTTTCATGGGCTTAGATCAGTGGTTCTCAGCCTTCCTAATGCTGCGACCCCTTTTACACAGTTCCTCATGTCATGACTCTCAACCATGTATTTATCTTCATTGCTACTTCATAACTATAATTTTGCTACTGTTATAAATTGTAATGTAAATGTCTTGTATGCAGGTTATGTGATACGAGACCCCTCTGGAAGAATCATTTGACCCCAAAGAGGTCACGACCCACAGTTTGAAAAACATTGGTTAAATGGACGTGCTGCACAATGATGGATTCTCTCTGAGTTTCGTAGGGTTGAGGGTTGTGTTGTCCATGATGAGAGAGGGGCTAAGGTTTTAACAGTCTTTTTCTCCAGTCTTTTCTTTTAAGCACTGAGAATTGAACCCAGTGGTCCTACATGCTAGGCAAGTTCTCTACCATTGAGCTACCTCCTTACTCTCCTCTCCAGTTCTTCAGGAGCTTTCTAATCCCAAGGAGCCCCCGAGTTACTGGGCATATACTGTTCCTGGGCTGCCAACGTCAAATGCTTGAGGGAGATCAAGATGGCATACTTCAGGTGTCAATTACTTCTGCTCCTTGTTTTTGCCATGATGAGGATGCTGCAGATGTCCTGGGAATTTAGACAAAGAGAGGAAAAGAAAGCCCCCAAGTCCCTAGCTCCCAATCAAAATCTTAAAAAACTAGAAATACTTTCATAACTGACATTGTGGTAAAGCTTTTCTATTTCCAGTCCTTTGTTTACCCATGTAATGTTAACCTCTGTCTAGTCAACTGTACAGTTGCTTTTATGTTTGATTAGGGGACTGTCCAAGACCCTACTGGGATTGTTCCATGTTGTGTGATAAATGAGCCATCCTCACAAAAGTCTATTTGCCTCTGCCACACGAATGCTGGGATAAAAAAAGGTGTGCCACTGTGTTTTCTGCCCTTAAGATGTCTATATTCGGCCTGGCCAGACTTGGCCAGGTTCCAGAGAAGGCCACTGTTGCCTGGACTAAATGCAACTGGCGAGAAGTGGGGCTGTCATCTAATCCAGGTGCTTCACCGAGCCGCCCAGTCTTAGCCTTCGCCTTTATACGCCTCCATAGAGACCGAGAGAAGCAGATGCGCCTCCCAGGAGGGCCATCTCCAACATCTTTTCTTTGTCCTCCATTTGAGATTTTCTATTTTCTGCACTCTGACTTATTCACCCCCCCACCCCCATCAAACACCTCCCCACCACAACACCATCATCCAACCGGAGGTCAGGCATTCTTTTAAGTGCCTGCAGAGAACAGAATCCACATGGAAAGGAGAAGCAGAGGCGCCTGGCGCAGCAGTGTGCTCTGCTGGCCCCGGTTCTGTTTGAATTTTAATGGGAGACTATGGTTCAGTGTGTCCCGAAAATCTGTGCACATCTTAAACCGGAATATCCTTACTGCAGACTGATGCATTAAAGCTGGGGCTTAGAGCCAAATGTTAAGTGATTCTGCAGGGGCTCTTGCAGCCCTCACTCTCCTTCCTTCAACCTTGGCTTACTGATGTGTCTCCAAAAATCTTTTTAATCTGTTGTGCAACTTTACAGTCTCCAGGAAGGGCCCAGCAAGGACATTCCTTACTCCATGTCAGCTGACTTCCCTGCTCTTTGGAAGACCGTGTTTGCAGAGTCTTTTCTCCCCCTAACCCACACGTACTCTTGACCTAGAAATCCTAGCTTCTTCAAACGCAGACTTTTGAAGTATGTGCTTGTTATCTATTTGGACTGTGAAAGGCTTGCCTTACCATGCATTACCCAATAGCCTGCCCTGGCTACAACCATAAGCAGTAAAAGTTCTTAAACATGCATAGTGTATCAAACATGCTCCTAAATATGCTGTATACATTAATGAATTCTCAAAGAAATTCTGCTAGAGAAGCATTGCCCCCTCATTCTGCTTAACAAGGCGGTAAATAAATAAGAGCAATCGTTTCAATCCATAAGTGTATCCTGGCCTGTTACAGTGTTTAAAGTTTAAGATCTGAACCTAGGGTTTTCTTATGCCAAAGTCTATGATTTTAATCATGGATTTAGTGTGATCAAGAGAACAAATGTTCTTTGAACTGGGTGACCCTTCTCCTTCTCTGTTCTTTGTATCTTACCGACTGCTGTAACTTATGCAGCCCTATGGACAATTTCAAAGAAGGGGCATTTGCTTTCATGTAAGTACAGTCTTTGCCCTGACAGCTGTCCCTTCCAGTGGTGCTGCAGTGACTATCACCAGGCTGTTCTTCTGATGCCTCAAGGTGACCCAGGGTCATGTGAGATCATCTTGGCCCTCATCAGGTGAGCAGTTGCCATGTTGATAAGGACTCAGGGCAAGGCCAGAACCTATTTGGAAAGGGGCTGACTTTAGAAGATTGGAGATGCCCCTGCAAAGGGAGACCTCTCATGGTTTGAGACCTGGATTTTGGTTTCTGTGATTTCATTAATGCCTTTTATGACTGGCAAGTCACTTGACCTTTCTGCTCCTCTGTTGCTTTGCCTGGGACTGGGAATGGAGCTCAATGAGGAAGGTCATGTTTAGCACGTAGGCCCTAGGTTCTGCCTCCAGCAGTATTGTAGCCAAGGAAACCAAGAGTGCCAGTCTTGTGATGGTGCTGTGAAGAAGCAGAGCAAGGCCTGGGCAGGAGGTGACACACAGCAAGTGTCAGTAGAGGCTATTATTACATTGCTCATCACACCCCATACCTCGGGGGTTGCTTCATTAAACTATTAAGGCATTTGGAGTTTCACGGAGCAGCTTGAACAAATGAGCTTCTCTCCGGGACTCATCGAGGATTGCTTTCTACTCTTCCTGCAAGCTACATAATCACCCCATTTTTCTCAACCCTAGACAGCTGTGATGCATAGGGGCTGCATAGTTCGGCCAAGGAAACCTGCGGCTCAGCCAAGAATAAAGCCCTCATCCCTGAGGCATTTGCTTATGACTTCACCTCACTATTGGGCAGCCTCACCTCCAATAGCCCTGGCTCACTCGGAATGTGATGATGAAGACAAAGGACAAAACTCACGTTTTGGCGGACAGATGTTATCCAGGTGTCTCTGGAAGAGGAGGTGGCAGGACGAGCGTGTGGCTGCTGTTTAAGGTACTTGGGTACCGAGGGAGGAGTGAAACCTGTGGAGCTTGCTTATGCATCCGTCTGTTCTGGACCTTGAAGGAGAGCTACTGAGGCCCCAGCTGGAGCCTGAGAACTCCAGGCAGGGATCCAATGGCAGAGCTAAGGCTCATGCTTTGCCAAGGGACCCTGTGGGTGTCACAGCCAAAAGGGCAGGAACAAAAGAGCTCGGAGCTCTGGTGCAAGCATTCCAGGACTTTCTGCAGGGACAGTATTAGGACAGTGGCATAATTGTTCCCTTTGGCATTCTTCTTTTTAAGGAGTTGGGTTATTCTTAGCAATCCCTTGTCTTTACCAACTCTCTTGGTATGAACCATACATATGAATAGTCCCCAAAGGGCTATGTTTCGGTTTGCACTGCATTTCAGTGCTGCCTGTGGCTCTCAGGATCCTATAACATAGTGTTCCATATACAGGTCCCCATATAGCTTAGCCCCTGGGTGGGTGTGACGGGATAGAAATGGAGCAGGAGAACAACATCCTCACCAGAGGTCCTGGAAGAATAGCCAGTCTTGGATAAGGATGAAATCACTTGGAAGTGAGCTGAAATCTTAGGCCCAAGAACTAACGTAAGAGATAAGTCTGCCCTGGTATATCTTGTCTCCAGGAAGGTACACATTAGGGCCAAGATGCCATTTCTCAGAAAATGCTGAAGGTAGGTAGGTACCAATAGCTGCAACTGCCCACTCTGTCAGAGGCCTCTCAGTGAAGGTGACTCAAGCTTGTGGTAGCTCAAAGCTCTCAGTTGTCCAGGTCTCATGATCTCCCCCCTCATTTGTTCTATCTGACCTTCCAAAGCCATTTATCTTCTCAGCATCCACTACCCCTCTCATGTTTTAGGAACCAAAGAACCGCTGTGTTGGGTGTGGTTGCTTGAAAAGAAAAATGGAGACACTTAAGTTGTTGACCTTTGAAAACAGATTACGCAATAAGGAGGAACAGAGAGGCTTCAAAGGGTCTCCTGTTTTCTTTCTGCATCCATAATTCGCCTGAACAGCCAAGGATCTACATTCCTGGATCCTCCCTGGTCTTGGCAAGTTCCAGGGGACTCTTCTAGAGTTCTATAAATCTGAGTCTTTGGATGGGTCCATGGAGTGGGGCAGAAAGAATGCAGAACTCTTCCCAGTAATTTCATCCTATGTGCTGAGTCCCCAGTGGTGCGATGTTCCCATAGGCCTGATCTTATAGGAAGTAAATATATATGTGAGTATTGCTTTTTGACATTGTTCTCCATAGGGCTAGTCCTTACACTGTAAGATTTCATAGTACAGAGTTTGATTGACAAAAAACCCTTATTACCACCGGAATTTTGAGGTGGGGCTTCTGCCTCTTCAGCATTAAATTCTGTTGTGCCACCTTCATCCAAGGAAGCTCTCCTTACTGCCCTGCTTCATCTCAGACCTAAATATGTCATGGTATGGTAGTTTATGATGATTACGACTGTCTATTTCACTACTGTACACACACACACATACACACACATCCCTGTCCATACATATATGTTCACACACACAAACATGTGCACAACTCATTAGGTTTCATATCAGGTTTGTTTTGTTCACATTATATTTTCATCATTTTTACTCAACCTGTCTTTTCATCCTAGTTCTTATCATTATTAATGTTATATTTTTAATATAAATATTTATTCCATTTCATTGATTTTGTTTGTTTGGCTGGTTGGTTTTTTTTTTAGACAGGGTTTCTCTGTGTAACAGTCCTGGAACTCCCTCTGTAGACCAGGCTGGCGTTAAACTCACAGAGATCCGCCTGCCTCTGCCTCCCAAGTGCTGGAGGTGTACGCCACCATCGTCCAGATGAATTTTCACAAAATGCTGTATAGTTGCTAAGTAAGCCAGCAGCAATGGCTTCCTTCATGTTACCCCAGTCCCAGACTTATTAGCTGTCTGGCATTTCTGAGGTATACCAATCAAACTCTGACTCCCACGAAAGCTTAACAAACATATACCTCATTACCAACTGCCTTGCCAATTTTTGCACTGACCTATACACCATCAGTCTTATTTTTTCAAAGAGTCCGCTTTTCTTATATGATTCTCCATGCCACTTAAAGTGCAGTGTCAGAGAGAGTGCATTCTAAAAAACCCCTGCTAAAAACTTAATTCAGACTGATCATTCCCTTACTTAATTTTTTTTATAACTTTGTATTTCTACAAAGCAAAATCTAAAGCCTGGCATGACCTATATGATGCTATGTGGCCCAGCACATCCTCCCACTAATTTGTCCCCAGATTCCAGCCTCTCCATCATCTATTCTTGGATCCTGACTTCATTGTGGTCCTTACCGCACAGACCTCCAACAAACTGCTCCCTTTCCAGGAATGGCCTTCCCCAACAGTGGCTATTGGCTGGCTTCTGCTCACCCTTTAGATGACATCTGAAGTGCCACCTCCCCAGAGACTTTCCTTGACCCTCCACCCAAGTTTAGTATTCTTCTTCTAAAAATTTTCTCTTTCTCTTTCTCAAAAGATATTAATTTTTGAAAGACTTACGTGTATGAATATTTTACCTGAATGTATGTATGTGCACCATGTTCATGCCTGATATCTACAGAAGTCAAAAGAGGGTATGGGATCTCCTGGAACTTGAGTTATGGATGGTTGTGACCACCATGTAGGTGGTGGGAATCAAATCTGAGACCCTGCAAGAGCAATAAGTGCTCTAAGCCACCTCTCCAGACCCTATGTAGCTCCCTGTTCTTTTCTTCCTCAGTGCTCACCACCACTTAGAATCAGCTATCCGTCCCTCTCTCTGAGTTCTTTTTGGATGTGTCTCTTTTTTGAGACAGTGAGCTCCTGGGGTGGAGATGATTTCTCTTCACCTCCTTCTCAGCCCTCGAGGGTTGGTTCAAATACTTGTTAGGTGATGAGCAAGACAGGGGAGGGGGGATGAGCAGATAAATGAAAATTTCAGATTGCGAATTCTTGACCCGAAATCTGCCACACTGACAGGCTTTCATGCCCTACTCTACTCTCTGTTGTGATGAACTTTGCACTTCTGAAACAGGTGGCTTTTCCCTAGATGACTTTTTATAGAAAAAAAGAAGCAAATATAGAGATAATTACTGGTTCTCACTCATCAAGTCCCTGTTACTTATCACCTCTTGAGAGTCTGCTACCCAATTTCTGGGAACCACAGGAAACAAATCAACTGACCACTTGAAATGATCTGCAAAAATAGCCCGGATTTGACCTTCTTCCTGTGAAAGGGTGCCTTTCCTCAAGGCAAACATTACGAAGAAATTTTATCTGCTTTTCGGAGCTTCTCTCTTCAGTCATTCTCTCAGCGGAATTTATCTGGCCAGACTCAGATTTCCGTTCTGCAATCGCCCCCATGTGGGCTAGGTCATTGCTTTACTCAATTGCTCGTTTATTATTTTGATGCTATTGTTTATGCATCAAAATGGAAAGATGGGAAGAAATCAAGCTGCTGAGTCGTTCTTCCAGGAAAG
>LOJH01066586.1:0-10324 GCA_001685095.1 Ellobius talpinus | reverse complement strand
TAGCTCTGTAATAGAGTTTGAAGTCAGGGATGGTAATGCCTCTAGAAGTTCCTTAAAAAGTAAAAAAAAAGAAAAGGGGTTTCTAGAAAGCCTTGGAATACATTGAATGTGACTGTCTTTCTCTGTCATATTTTGATAGAAAACAACTGCTAAAGATGCTTTCAGTAGGTTTATCATGTCATCTAGTAGCTGTGGGCTTGATAGAGCCATATCAAACCTTCATAATGGCATTTTTATTGAAGTAACAGCTGTCAGTGAATGAGCATTGTTCAAGGAAGATTCTTTTTAGTGGAATTTATCTAGTTGTCCTGGCTTTCAGTGCTATTCATCCCAATGCATCTTCAAACCTCAGTTTCACCCTCAGCATCCCCACTCCCAAGTTTTCATAATGGAATTGTACAATCTAGAAACTGTGTACAAACTGGGGAGTGCTTGAGACATGGTTGAGATTTGGAAGGAAAGTGGGAAATGTGGACCTGTCTTGTGCCAGCACCTGTGGCTACTATTTATTGTTTTCTACCTTAGGTTTTATCAAATGTACAAAAAATGTTATAGAGTGTGGGAGTCAAATTTGAAAAGTTCCCAGAACTTGGGCTTCAGAAATAGCTCACTAGTTAAGACATCTTGCTGCTCTTGCAGACGGTCACACTGAACTGCCAACTTTCATATCTTGACATGCAACAATCAATGATAATAGATTCAGGCAATCTGTGTCCTCTTCCCACCACTTGGGGCTCCAACAATAATGTGGTACACATAAACTCATGAAAGCACCACACACACACTCACACACACACACACAAACCACAATATAATAAATAGACACATCTTTAAAAATTGTGTTCATAATTAATGCAGTGTGGAGATTTCATAATTTACATATATTTGTGGATGGAATTAGATAGTTTAAAACTTCATTTTACAGAAATAAAATAACAGTAACTTACAGAATGAAGCAGTGTGATGTTGAAAGATAATATGATTACAAATATGTGATCAAATACAGGCAGATATTTATAATAAAATCCACATGTAAAAATATCTTTAACTTGTGATTTTTCTTAAACTTCCTCATCCTCATTATTTACAAAAAATAATTTTCAAAAATATTCTATTATTTTTAACTTTTATTTTTGAATGTGTACATCCATGCACATGTGTGTAGAGGCTAGAAGAGAGAATAGAAACCCTGAAATTGAAGTCACACACAGTTGTAAAACAATGTGTGAATATTGGGAAATGACCTCGGGTTCTCTGCATGAGCATAGCAGTTATTTCTGCAGGCACAGTGCTGGGTACATTCCCTACTGATTCTGTCTTGTTTTATGTCCATTTGAGAACACCTGAGATGGAAAACTATGACATGGGTACTTGAACCAAATGTGTCTCTTCTGCAACAGGAATAAGCATTCTAATAGCTTAACTATTTCTGCAGTTTATAAAATTGATTGTAAAAATATAACATGTTATTTGTACGGAATCACTTTAAGTTAAATATTTGTTTTATAAGCAGATTAATCAAGCAGATTTTTAAATAGTACATAAATAGAAAATTGAACATTTAAAATATATTAAATAGTCTTTTTTGGGGGGTTGGGGTATAGCTATTGTTCCAACTTAAAATTTGTTTTCTTTGTTTCTTACTTCATTTATTTATATTAGTAGGGGATGTTGGCATGTATGGCCAAGCCTGAGCGTGGAGGTTAGAAAACAAGTCTTGGGAGTCAGTTCTCTCCTTCCATTATGTGAGACCCAAGGATTGAACTAAGGTCATCAAGATAGGCTAGAAGCACTTTTACCTGTTTTGACTCTGACTGATTTCTGACTTCCGATATAAATCTCCCTTCCTAACCAGATATCATTTACCAGCATCATGTCTTAATTACACAATGGGAAACCTTGCTGACCACTCATTCTTGATCTTTTCTGCTGTCTGAAATAATCATGTATGATATTTTGTGTTATTATTTCTGTTTGTTTTCACATAAATTCTTTTCTGGGTACCTTTATTGTACTCTACTAGAATAAACAAAAGAGAAGAGTTTCTAAATAGTTACTTGATTCATTGGAACTTTGTGTGTGCTTTCCTTCATCAGCAATTTATGTTTCCTCCTGAGAACAGACTGTTTCCACTGCCTCAGCACTGACGGATTTCTCCTGCGGAAGAGACTGTCATGTAAATAGCTATTTCCCTGAAATGCCTTTTTCTCAATTTTAATCACACTGGGATGCTTTTATCAGGAAGCTAAATTCCCTTATTTTGCTGAATTGAGCTCTCAGTCAGAAATAGAGCTGGTAAAAACAACCTGAGCTTAATCTGTAAGCTACTGATGTTTTTTTTTCTTTTAGTCTCCTATGTTTGATGAAGAGAAATATTTTGGGAATCAAAACACATAGAATCAACATTAAGTAAGTTCATAAAACAGCACACACACACACACACACCGCTAACAGTGAAATCATTGGTCCTGTGTCATGGCTTCTTATGAAAAAAATGAAGTAATTATGTTAATATGAGAGAAAATTAATAGCTTCTGAAAAATGGCATTTCCCTGATGTGTTAGAGACTATTGTTATCCAATAATGCCTTGCTGATCAACATTCAGAAGCTCTGTTCTTTCTCCATAGAAAACTATTTTAAAAAGTGTTTCTTGGTGCTCATAATGTGAGTGTACAGCCCTTTAAGATGTGGACAGCAAAAAGATAACATTAACTCTCTGCTGAAGACAACAGTGTGATACTTTTTGCTCAGATCCAAGTGAAACAGGAAGCAGAGAAAGAATGGCTATCACTCAGCCCCAGTTCCCTCATTTTCTCCCATCCTTGACCCACCAAATGAGAGGGTGATGCCTGCCTTTCTGGGTGTCTTCCTTCCCCAGTTAATCTTCCCTTGTATTGACCTCACAGACACATCCAGAAATGAGTCTTCTCAGTGAGACTAAGTCCTTACTGGATGCTATTGAAATGAAATGTTCACAGAATCCCACAGTACAGTCCAGGTATTTTTCACAGGAGGAAGTTTTATTCTGTAGACAAGGAGTCTGAGAGCTACAACAAGGGCTCCTGTATGTCATCCAAATTAACTGGTAATAGGGGGACAATAGAAGAAAAGGAGTATTATTTGCTTACTGAATGGCAAGTAGGTTTAGTTGTAGGGTTCCTCTCTGCAGGCACAAATGCTAATTAGTCACCCTATTCATAGGTTGCAAGTCTCAGCAGTCATTGTATTTTTCTCTTTCTCAAAAAATATATCTCAGATGTAGGTCAGATAGACTACCTGAGTATGATGGAAAACATTCTATATTATTAATATAAATCATTTGCAAATTCTACTTACACATTTGCCATGTAATTATGTAGAATATATGACTTCATGTATTATAAGGAGATTTTTAAGATACATGAGCTTTATCTATAAAGAACATTTATTCAAAAGGACAAGCACCATTTTATGTATGATAAATACAATAAAATAAAGTTCTATGAATGATATATGTATGTGTACATGGAGAGAAATAATGTTTGACCAGGAAATCCTATTTCTAAGGTAGAAAATTTCTCATCCCATTGAAGTTCATGAACATGTAAATTAAGCTCATAAAATGCGAATTACAAGACAAAGCATCTTATTATGTATCTATAGAAGTTCACAGAAAATGCTCTTTATGGTGAATACAATTTGAAGTCTGTATGTCGTTTGAATAGGAGAAGGGGTGAACAGGAGAACTTCTCCAAGGAGGAAGACAAAAGACTTCTCAAAGAAAGGAATTTCAGGAAGGATGAATGATCTCTTAAAAAAAAAGAGCATACATTTGATGGTGTATTACTGAGAGTTGCTCCAAATCTGGGATTATGAGAATTGAAGTGGTAGGGTTCCTCAGGTCAGACATTAAGACAGTTGCTTTGAGACTCTGTTGTTCAGGGACTTTCAGACACTCACATGTCTTTATATTCAGTAATCCTTCATTGTCATTAGTGATAACAGAGATTGAGAGTATTAAGATGCAGTTCAGCAGTTAGGACACTTCTTGTAGAGACCCTGAACTCAGTTCCCAGAATCTTATGGCACACAACCATTCTTAATACAAGTTCCAGATGATCTGATGACATGTTTTGAAATCTGAGCACAGCAAGTAGATATATAGTACACATTCATGCATTCAGCCAAAAATGCATTTATTTAAATCAAGGATTAGATTTTGATACAGAGGTGGAAAATAATGCTAAAACAGATAATACTTACTGGGATTCATTTTAGTTTTACCAGGAAAGGAGAAAATGAAGGCCGTTGCTCTTAAGGAAAATCATAACTAAATTGTAGTTAAGCGACTAAAGGCAGATTGTTTTTATGTTATTTTATTTTTTTCAGGAACAGTTTTACTATACAGTCAGTATGGAGTTGGGAGTCTCTGAGTGAAAGTAGGACTAGATGGGACACAAAGCCAAGAATAAGGGAAGAAAGGGAAGAATTCAAGGACACAAATTAGTAAGGGGGAGTTCTGGGTAACTCACCTTTCAACATATCACTGAAAACAACCACCCAATATGTTCTTAGGAGACAGGAATTGCTTGAAAGGAATAAAATTTCTTCAAGGGCTGGTAAACTTGCACAGACAGAGTGACTCTAGTCTCAGAGCTCTTGCAGAGCTTAGAGAAGAAAGGAGGAGCAGGAAATAAAGAAAGGCTTTTTTTTTTAGCAGATTCTTTGTTATCTAGGGTGTATATCCCCACTTTGCTTCTCTGGAGTGTAACAGTGAACCATGGCCTACTCTGGCCAGCTCCTATAATTCTTTCAGATGGATGTATTGACAGAATCAAGTCTGAGAAGTCTTGCACAACTTTTCAAATAACCAAATTTATAAAAATCTAGAGAAAAGTTTATCTATTAACACCAAGTGTCGAGTTAGATAGAGCAGCTTTTCAGCCACAGGACTCAGTAGGGAAAACCACCGTGTGGAACTCTGATGAGGACACAAGTCCAGTGATTTGCCATTCACACACTCTTACTGGAGACATGCTCAGGAGATCAGGAGAGAGGCAATTTTATCAGCTGCTAAAGGTGAGTATATATAAAGGATAGGGAATGCTGTTTTCTCTTAGCATAAAAATGATAAAAGGAGCTGAGTACAAGCATTTATTATATATTCTTCTTCTTGACCGCAGATAGAAAGCTACTAGCTACCTCAAGCTCCTACTGTCATGACTGCCTCACCATTATTGGGTTATAACCACAAACTATGAGCCAAAATAGAACCTTTCTTTTGTAATTTGCTTTTGCCAAGGGCCAAGGTATTTTGCAGTTAACACAAAAGTAATAAAGTAGCAATTTATGTGAAATCGGAGCTGGGAGAAAGGGTAGTCTGCATCAAGAGCAAATGAAACTCCTGGGATTAGTTACAGACAATGTGTGCCTTTGACATCTTTCTCTTTTCTTTTTTTTTCTTTGTGTAGTGCACACTCAGATGTCATCTACAGCTTTGCATGTGAATACGGCTAAGAGAAATGCTGTAGACAGCAAATGATTTTACAATATAAATAATTGGAAGAAAGTTACCAACCCAGAAGGACTCACTCCTCTGATGAGGTCAGCACCTCTGTGAAGAACAATGTTGATCGTTAAGGGAAAGCATTGCAGCAGTGGCTCTTGAGTGGACTGAATTGCTCAGTGAGATTTTCTATTGAAAAGAAGTTGTCAGATTCTTCAGATTTTTCTTTCCTAATTAAGCATTTGAATTTGAGTTATAATTTCAAACAAAAATGAGGGTAATGAAATTCTGGAGAGCAGAATAAAAGGATAATTTTAAAACCTTAATGAAAACAGAAAATAACAGCAATTTAGAGAGTTCATTGACATTCGTTTTACAGTTTCTAATTGGTAGGCAATTAGCATGTGATTGTTCCATCTATGCAGTTTGCAGAAAGTTGCTTCTTCTTCTTTTTTTAAATTTTCTGCACACAGTTGAATTCTTAACATGTTCTGTCCCTTCTTGAAAAATCTGTGAACTTTTTCCCAGAAGTGTCATTTTTTTCTTTGTTAAAGATTTTACTATTGTGTTTGTGTCTATGTGCATGTGTGTGTGTGTTCTGCAGTTACACACACAGAGAAATACATGTCTGTGCTCATAGAAGCCAGAAGAGGTTATCAAATCTGGAGGTTGAGGCAGTGTGAGCATCCTGATATGAATACTAAGAAATGAAGTCGGCTCCTTTGGAGGTTCAGGAAGGTCTTGAAACTACTCTACCATCTCTCTCTATTTTATTATTACATGTATAGAAAACATATGGATTTCACAAACATTATCCCAACACAGAGTACAAGTACTTAAATATGCAACTGTCTTATGAAATTTTTGGGAAACACAATTTTATTTTTGATTATTGTAACAACAATTGTTCACACTGATTGTGAAAAAGAAATGAAACAATCTTTTGTACAAAAATGCATTTTAAGTTGAGGCATTAAATCTCCCCACTAAAGATTAATTTATATAGAGGTTGATGAGAGGACTCAATTGTTTAAAAAACAGGACCCAGGTTTTGTTTCTAGTACTAATATAGTGGTCCACAAGTGTCCACGATTCTATCTGGCCTCTGAAAGCGCCAAACATGCATGTAGTACACAAATATAAGCTGACAAATATTAATACATATGAAAAATTTAATAAAAACATTTCTCTCAATATTAATATCTCGTTAATCATTATAAAAATGTGTACTTAGGATACATTTTGTGTTTGTGTGTTGAATAAATTATTTTTTCAAAAATTCCCTCCCCTATTGTAATATATTTGTTTTAAGTAGCATTTAAATATAAATGTAAATTGAAAGAACTACAGAGTGATTTCTAGTTACTAACCTGGGTCTATCGGGAAGATGTGTTCTGAACAATCCTAATACCAATGAGTCAATATCACTGCAACTAATTATTACCCAATTCTCAGTAATAATAATAGAATAAAATATTGTAATTTTCCCCATAATCTTTTTTATATCATATTGGGGAGACAGCTTCATTTTTAGTAATATAGAATGTTGTAACTATTGGAGAGTCAAAATTACCTTTTTAGACAATCCTCAAAAGTATGGCTCATATTTCATCAATTTGTGGATGTGCCAGTAGTTTATAATGGCCCTTCATATTTTCTTTTATAATTTTCTACTCCTATCACTGGCAGGTGCCATATATTCAACTATCTATATTTGTATTTTAAGCCATAATAACATACCAAAAATATCTAAATTGATAAATGACAGTAAATGAATATGTAGAAAGAAAACCCACATTTTTATTGTTGGTGAAAGTGCTAAGCAGTGAAACCACTACAGTATGAGTTTTTTCTCAAAAGGCTGCAAATAGAACTGCAATATGATGCATTGATATTGTTCTTTGACAGGTGCCCTAACAACTTTACATACTATAACTGAGATGCTTACACACATGGTTTTATTGCTGCTCTATTCATAATAGGAAGAAAATGGAGTCAGTCTCATATCTCTTGACTGAAAAATGGATAATGGAATGCTACATGTATGTTCAAAAAATTTTATTCTATTGTAAAGAAAAATAGAATTGTATTTATCTGGGAGTTAATATAGAAGGCAGTAAATTAGAAAAGACGATGAGAAGTCAAAACAGAGACTTTAGGGGAGAGATGTAGGGATGGTAATAGAGCACAGATGAGTTATAAATTTAAAGGGGGATATGTGGTGTGGGAATGTTTAAGCAGGCATAAAGTGTAGGAAGATGAGAGAGAAAAAACATAAGGCTGATGGCTCCCTGAAAGGAAATATGTCAGAAATGCTGTATGAAAATTACTACCTGATGAGGTAATTAGAAAATAAAAATTTTAAAACATTGAAAGCTTTTATCAGAGTATCTGGACCCTGAAAGTGCTCAATAAAGTGATCATGTTGATTCATGCTTTAAAAGTATCCAGATGAAACAGCAAGGTACTGGAAAAAAATATCTGTCATTTGGCTGCTTCAGGCAAAAAGTGCCTTAGAGTTGAATGAATACTCTCCAAACTATTTGGTATTCAATAGGTGATATCTAGGCAGATGTAGCTAAACAAGGGTTCTCTTTTCCTCTGGCTTCTTAAATATCTGTCTCTTGTCAAAACTAGTGCTAGAAAACAGTTTTAAAAAGAAGATTCTTTAGAAACAGGATATTAAACCCTCAAGTTTTGGCTCTTTTCCTCCCATCCTTACAAAAGTCTAGCTTTTCTGAGAATGTCTTTGAGGGCTCAGGAGATGATCATTCAAAGAGGGTTCAATGACAAGCACTATTGTTATAAAGAAAATCTCTTCTCTGCATACTTCTCTCACTACTTAACCACTGGTGTCAACTGAGAGACACCATGTGTTAGCAGGTGTCACTCGAAGCATTCACCCTGATACCATGCACAAAATCAGTTCAGGACTCACACTGTCTAAAGTAGATGTCATGTCAAGCTACTCAAAGCAGTGTGGAGAGGAATGGGAATGTATTAGTTGACATACCCGAGGAAATTGGCACTTCTATTGGCATTTAAAACTCTGAAATGTCTGTTTCTAATCTCCTCTTGATTTAATTTACCAGTTCATTTGAGCTTTATTCTTATTTGTGTTTATATTCCTGTTTCTAGAAAGTATACCTTGGCTATAGAGGAACACAGGGTTATATTATTCAATACTTACAAAAAAGATAAAGAGGAAGAAAAATGTATTCTGGGTGTTTGTAGTGAATACATATATTTCTTGATCCATCAGCAAAAAAGGCAAAAACTATGACCTATAATAGATAGCAATTATTGGGATGTATTCCCAATTCTACAAGCAAAATACTGCAGGCTTCTCAAATCAATGAAAACACCAAAAAGATTCATTTCCCCATGGCAACAGGTATCATATTTTTGGAAGATCCAAAAATAAATGTGCAGAAAAACCACATTCAAGTAGCAGAGATGTCCAACTGTTTATTTTTCTCATCTACTTTGATATCCACATAGATGGGAACACTTCAAGAAAAACAGTTTCTTTAAGAAGAGTGTCTCCCTTTCATTTTTGACAAAATGGCAAATATATATTCAAGGTTTCAGGTATCTTCAAATTTTTCCCAAAGAAAAATTATAAAAGGAGTAAATTATTAGAACTTCTCATGTTCTGAAGAATTTTCTCTTTCCATACTGTTATAATCCACATCTCTGTTCAATAAGCAGAGACAGTAGAATTAGTACTTTCACGACAAGAAAATACCCAGAAGACCCTTTATCTCTCAAGATACTCAAAGGATTCTGAATTTGTAATGGGAAGCTAACTTTTCTAAAAAGATTTGTATATTTATATTTTAGGAGATAAAACAGACATGTAATAAGATAATCTGGCATGCTTTTTGTTTAACTTCACCTGTGTTTCAATTTCAGAGGAGTATGTCTTTGTACAGCGTTACCCTCAATGAGAAAGTAATTTCAAAGAGCATTACTGTTGGGCAACAGAGCTGAGGCCTCATAGGATACTTGTCCTAATTTGCTTTGTATAAAACCAACTTCAAAAGGAAGGAATTTATTTCAGCTTACAGGCTACAGTCTCTACAGTGAATCTAAGGCTGGAACTCAATAGTAGATAAGACCTGAAACAGATGCCAAAGAGGAGTGCTGTTTACTAGATTGTTTCCCACAGCTTCCTCAGCCTAATTTCTTATACAGTCTAAGACTAGTTGCCCATTTGTCTCACTGCTACAGTAGTCCACATCTTCCCACATCAATCATTAACAAAGAAAATTCCCTCCAGACTTGTCCAATGGTCAATCTGATCGATATAATTCCTCAGTTAAGGTTACATCTTTCCACATGTTTCTAGCTTGCATCAAGTTGATAAAATTAAGCAGTTCAGGATCAACTTAATGCTTCTAGAGAAGGGGTCCTTCCCAGGTTCATAAAATGAGCTAGGAGTACAGCTTCTAAAATGTCTGTGTGCTCAGAAATCTATTCATAGCATGTGACATTGAAGTTACTTCCTCCCTTAGCAGCTGACAATAACTCCTTAGTAGTGGTGAGTCAAGTCAGGAGGCTCTCTTCTCTTAATCATTAAAATTCTTACTGGCTTGATCTTTAGCAGATCTAGTGCAGGTAACCACAGTTGCTGTAAGTTCAGATATAGCAATCAAGCCATATCCAGATAATAGCATTTCACACCTTTCTTTTTTAATACTTTATAAATAATACCATTCAAAATTTCCACTTCCTCCCCTCCTCCCACTTCCCTCACGCTCCCCCACTCACCCTACCTCCCTCCCCCTCCAGTCCTAAGAGAGAGCAGGGTACCCTGCCCTGTGGGAAGTCCAAGG
>LOJH01066585.1:0-10324 GCA_001685095.1 Ellobius talpinus | reverse complement strand
ATAAAGAAAGTGTGGAATATTTAAGCATTAGAGTACTACTCAGCAGTAAAAAACTGTTAACTTTCAATACAGGGAATGAACATGTAATTTCGTCTATAGAACAGTGATAAAGGATATATTTAGCCTAAAAGGCTGGAGCCCTGACAGATTCAACCACCTGTTCTGATATGCCAATAAAATGCATGGATAATCATCAAAAGCAGGAAGAAGACATAAGGTTACACTGGAGGTGGGGGAGGGTGCTGTTCAACTCCATTACTGAGGTACTATCATGAACTTTGGGCTTGAGTAGAGGAAGAACTAGAAGATGGTGTGAGAGGTGTTCATATCCAAGTTTTCCTGCTTGGTGATTTTATGGGCTTGTCACTACACACAAAGGAGTTTCCAGAGAGAAAAAAGATTATATACCCAAAGCCTGGTATTTATAGTGTCTGAATAAAGTATCTTAATGTCTTAAGATCCCCTGTCACACCAAACACAAGGGCAGCAGTGGAAAAACTGGTAAAGATCTGAATAAAGGCTCATTAGTTAGTGATATTTCACTGATCTGCTTGTACCATCACATATAACATTAAGAATAAAGAAAACTCAGTGAGGATTTGACAGCTTTCCTTCTCTGTCTCTGTTTCTCTTTTTCTCTCTCTCTACACACACACACACATATGTATGTATGTATATGTACATGCATATATAAAACATTTTTCTAAATCTAAAATGATCTTAAAATTTCAAGTTTATTTAAAATCTATCCTGTCTTTTCATGTTGTTTACGGTGTGGATTTCCATTTTCAGCTGTAATTCTCACTGGTATTACTGTTTTTGTTGTTACACCCTGTGAAAGAAGGAAGACACTGATCCCCTTATGGATAGTGTTCTAATTTAAAAGACTATAATATAATATATAGTTAGTAGGGGAGAACATTCTGCTTTATGGAAAATATATTTAAGCTCTAACTATGTAGTTCTTCTTCTGGACTAATTTTACAGTTAGGCTCCCAATGTCCACAGACATCTCCACTAAGTTTTTGATAGAAATCGCAAGTTTAGTGACTAGCTTGAAATGTCATACGGAACATCATCAGGATATGTGAAGTTGCCACTGTGAATATTAAAAAAGCAAGCCAAGTACGTGAGCAGGTCAGCTGAGGAGCAATCAAAAGACCACTGGGGTGTCAAGACAGTGTTGGAGTCAAAGTGCTGTGCAAGCCCGAGGATTCAAGTTAGAGCCTCGACCCCGTGTTTGAAGGAGAGAAGCAGCTGCCAAAAGCTGTTCTCTGAATACCATATGCTCTCTCTGGTGAGAAGGCTTATGCTCACGCAGATGCATATCACACACGTGTGCGTGCACACACACACACACTCACATTCACACACATTCACACAGACATATAGACATATTCACATAGACTGGTGAGTAATAAAATGAAAATGACTGATGGCATACAAAATTTATATTGAATTTCACACTAATGAACAATCACTAAAACAGAAACTGTAGAAAAAGAGTCGGCCATTATTAGTTTCTTCAAGGGTCAAAAATTAAAATGTAGAAGAAGTTCTGGTTCTAGTAGTTCTCCTGTATTGTTTGCAGGAAGATAATTGACACTTTTTTTCTGGAAAACACAGAATGTCTCCATATCTCCTTTGAAATTCTTAGCAATTGGATGTTGGGTATCAAACCTGTCTACTTGCAGAAAAAAAGATGCATAATTGTAGAAAGATTTCTGTAATATTTCTTTTTAATAGTGTGGGTATCTTAGTGTTATAGTAGGGCATGAGTATCTACAGTTTATGCATGACAAATGAACAGTGAAATCGACACACACTGGTCTGTGTTTGTGCTGCTCTCAGACATGTTTGCGTGTGTATAGCCAATGCCATTGTCTCATTGCCTCTCTGGCCTTTCTGGATGGGCAGATCTATGTACTTGAGAGCATGAGGTTTTGTTTGTGAGTTCCTACCCAGAAGAGAAACCCTTTTGTAATATGGGATCCCTACCATCTCAGGCCCTTCCCACTGAATTAGTGTGTTGGGATTTTAAAGAAAGATGAGCAACAGGAGTGGCTAGTGGTATGTTCTCAACTGCATGTGCAGGAGAGAGACCCTGGGGTTCACAGTGAGGGGATATAATAACATCTCAGATGTAATGAAAGATATTAAGTCCCGATCCCCAAATAATTCCTAGAAAATAAGTGGAGTCAATTTATTCTTATCCATGGCTCTGGGAGATGCCAGCCATTAATTGTGGGATCCTCAAGCTCTCTTTGGATGTGTTAGTGTTTTGTGACTTGCCACGGGGAGATGTGAGCAAATGTCTTTGACCCCACGTAGGGTACCAAGGACAGACCAGAGAAGCAGGTCTAGCCACGTGCAGTTTAAGGAACCACTGAGTGTATTCAGAGCACTGAGGATGGGTGAGCAGTTACTTACATAACATGGGCCATTCAAAGGCAGCTGCATCACTGAAAGGCCCACCCAGCACCCAGCACCCAGCACCCAGCACCCAGCACCCAGCATCCAGCACCCAGCACCCAGCACCCAGCACCCAGCATGCACAATGATGACTTACATGAGCTGCCCAGCTTTCGGACAACTCCACTGAAGAGCACCTTGCCCTATCATGTGTTTGCTGCTTGCGTAACTTTGGGAATAGCACTGTGAATCTCCTCAGTTTCGAGGGCTTCTTGCCTCCTGTGAACATCCTTCCTCTTCTCCGTAAGAGAATGTTTCAACCTGGAGGACATGGTTTCACATTAATCAGAATTAATGACCAATCTGTTCTCACTTAAGAAGGGCATGCGACGCTGACTTAAGTCATTGGTCATTTGGATTTTACATGTGGCTGAAGGACACCAAGAAGGGACACCTGAAACCGTATGACAAATTCAGCAGTTGTGGAAATTGGCAGAGGTTTGAACTGAGAAACGTGCTTGAGGAAACTCAGCGAGTTTAAAGTAAAAAGACAAGACAGGGGAAAGACATGGAGGGGAGACAGAACAAACTTATCTTGAGCCCAAATCAAGGAAGAGGGCAGGCAGTACAAGAATAAAACAGAGAAATGCAAAGCCTCTGAAAGAAGGGCTGTGATTCAGCAGTCACGGGAAGATGCTCCTTACCACTCACCCAGTGGCACCGCTTGCCTTTCCGCATGCAGTTAGTGAGCCCTTTGTTTGACCTCCAGAGAAACAGCGCATAGGCTTCTGAGCCGAAATCACATCAAGACATGATAATGCAGTTCTAGACCTGAATACAAGAGCAGGGTTTGTGATTATAAGCAGCTGAAATGGTCCCTGTACGTGGGTTTTTGCCCGCTTCTCCTCCAACACGTTGTCTTCCTCATGGCCATCATGCCCTGGTGTGTCTGGTGACTGCTGGATGTGCAACTCTCCCCTCTTGGGCATATGTCTGCAATACCAACTTTCATCAGGACCCTGGGAAGTTAGAACTTGGCAAGGGAGGACCTGCTGGAGGTTGAGTCAATCCCAGTCTTAGAGGGTCTCCTCTGGGAACAGACTTATGGCGAGAGCTTAGGTGACTTCTGTTGAGGATACCGGGGTTTTCTGTGGAACTTTTGACCAAGAGAGATTAAGTTCTTCTGAAAACTTAGACAGCTTTATTTTTAAAGCTGGCATACGGTAAAATTGATTTCTTTTCCTGTGTGTCATTCTGTGCTCTGTGACATATAAATAGATCCCTGTAACCATCAGCAAAACCAGGACACAGCATCATTAATTCTGCCACCCCAGGACACTCCTTTAGGGCATTTCTTCATAGTCAGACTGACTTGCTGCACCTGAAGCACTGACAATCAAGATCATTCTGTATTCTTTTTAAAATGCTGCTCTTTGGAAATTTCACTCTTGTATGTAATGGATTTTTGTCACTTTCACTCCCCATGAGTCTCTCTCAGCCCTCATTCCTCTCTCTCCCTCCCTATTTCCCTCACCCTCCACTCCCGCTGAACCCCAACAAGTTCTCCCCCATTTTCACATCTTTGTAATCTACTGAGTTTAATCAAGGTTGCTTATAGGAGCCTGAGGTAGGGAGTCATCAACTAGACTACAGGAGCTTAGTCACCACTACCCCACTGAAGTAAACAACTCCTCCTTCCTCAGTGATAAATAACAGCCAATAGCCCCCCCCCCACAACCGTGAGGCCTCATGGCTTCCTCCTCCATTCATCATGGGAGTCTGACAGGCTTCGTCTTGTGCAGGTCTTGCGTCTGTAGCCACAGTATCTGTGAGTTCCAGAATCATTTTGTCTCATGTAATTAGAATCTTTTAATACACAATTGTTAAATTCTCCCGTTTTTAATGCCCCTGAACTTCATTAAAGTGACTGCCCTTCAACAGTCCATTCCTTGCACTTGATGAGTAGTGTTCCATGGTGTGGGTGCAACATGGTTTGTTTAGCTATTCGGTTGCTGAAAGACACTTAGAGTATGCCCAGGTATTAGTAGTTATCCATGGAGCTGCTAGGAATTTTGTGAACAGATTTTTGCTGTTTGAAATTCCAGGCAAATTTTGTTGTGAAGAAGTTTCAAAGAACTTGGACACATACACACACACATTCACACAAACAAATACACACATATTAAACTTGTGAATGATGAGCTTGGAATTTTACCTGAATAGCTCTCTCTCCCTCCCCTTCCTCCCTCCTCTCTCTCTGTCTGTCTCTATCTCATCTCTCTCTCTTTGTCTCTCTGTCTCTCTATTTCTCCATCTCTCTCTGTCTCTCTCTGTCTCTCTCTCTCTTTCTGTCTCTCTGTCTCTCCTGTGCACACATACATACATACGCCACTCATTCACATGGTGATGAATTTATCTTTTCTAAATTCTTTTTGAAAAAGTTTATGTATTTACATCCTGGCAGCAGTTTCCTCTCCCTTCTCTCCTCCCAGTACCCACACCCTATCCCACTCTGTTCCCATCTCTCCAAACTCCTCCTCCTCCTCCATTTCTGCCCAGGAAAAGGACAGATCTCACACGGATATCAGCAAAACATGCATATCAAGTTGCTGTAAGATTAAACACCTCTCCATCTATTAAGGCTGGGCAAGGTGACCCAGTTTGAGAAGTAGGGTTCTAAAAGCAATTAAAAGAGTCAGAGACAGCCCCTGCTCCCAATTCTAGGAGTACCACAAAAAGACCAAGATACACAACTGTAACATACATGTGGAGTGCCTATGTCAGTCCCATGGGGGTTCTCTGGTTGTTAGTTCAGTCTCTGTGAGTCCCTATGAGCCTAGATTAGTTGATTTTGTGGGGTTTTGTGGTGTTCTTGATCCTTGTGGCTCCCGCAATCTTTTCTCCCCTTCTGCAGGATTCTGGAGCGCCACCTAATTTTGACTATGGGTCTACATCTGTTTCCATCAGTTGTTGGATAAAGCCTCTCTGATGATAATTGCTAGGTACCAAACATGTTTGTCTTTCTGGGTTTGGGTTACCTCCTTCAAGATGTTTTTTTTTTCTAGTTTCATCCACTTGACTTCAAATTTCATGATGTCATTGTTTTCAACAGCTGAGTAATACTCCATTGTGTAATTGTACCACCTTTCCGTCATCTATTCTTCAGTTGAGTGGCATCTAGGCTGTTTCCTGATTCTGGCTATTAGGAATAAAGATGATGATATGAGCAAAGCTGAGCACGTGTCTTTACGGTACCATTGAGAACTCTGTGGGTGTATGCCTAAGAGTGGTATTGCTGGGTCTTAAAGTAGATTGATTTCCAGGTTTCTGAGAAACACCACATTGAGCAAGTAACCTGCTCCCATCCTCTCCAGCATGAGCTGTCACTTGTGTTTTGATCTTAGTCATTCTGTCAGGTGTACGATGGAATCTCAGGGTCATTTTGATTTGCATTTCCCCGATAGCTAAGGATGTTGAACATTTCTTTACTTTCTCTCTCTCTCTCTCTCTCTCTCTCTCTCTCTCTCTCTCTCTCTCATTTCTTGAGACAGGGTTTCTGGCTGTCCGAGGCTGTTTCAGGCTGGTCTCAAACTCCCAGAGATTCCCCTGCCTCTGCCTCTGCCTCCAGAGTGCTGAGATTAAAGGTATGCGCCACCACCATCTGGCTTCCTCCAGCTCTTATATTCTTTCTCTCTTCACTTCTGAAATGTCCCCCAAGACAGGGCACACGGTGATGGGGGTGGTAAGGATGTCTGACTCAGAGGTGGGGTTATCAGCACTCAGTCTCTGATTCTCAGCCTTGTGGCCAGTCATGCTTTTCTGCACTGACTACTGCTCACTGCAAAAAGAAATCTCTCTGACCAAGGTTGAGAGCAGCCCAGGTCTATCTGCATAAATGTAAATGTTTAGAGGTCAGCTTGCCAGCATATCTGGTAAGCAAAATAACAGTAGTGAGTTCTTCTCTGTGTCTGCCTCCCTCCTGCTAATAATGTCAACTGGCTAGCTTTCTATCCACTTCAATGTCACATGTGGTTCATTACCCCACTTCTCTCCTTTCCCTTTTCTCCTTTCTCGTTCTTGTTTCTTGTTGCACACGTTTAGATCAGACACACACACATGCTTAAAAATGATTCTGAAAAACTGTTTTCCTTCCAGAAGGATACACAACTTTACATTCCTGTTAGCAGTCGAAGAGAGCTCCAGTTGCTCTGTTTCCTTGCCAGCATTTAGTATTGTCAATATTTAGAATTTAACTACCCAAATAGTTGTGTTGGGTTTCTAATTATTTGAACCACCCTTATGACTAATGATGCTAAACATTTTTTAATGAATCAATTCATTTTTTTTGCCAGTTTCTTAATTGATATGTATTGATTTTCAGTGTGTTGAATTTTATGATTAGTGTATTCTAGAGTTGAAATTGCACACATAAATATAATACCTGCAAGGACTTAGTCCAAACCATGGCTTGTGCTCCACTGCTTTATCAGGTTCTTTTGCAGTGCAGAATATTCAGTATTGATAAAATCAAACTTACCAGCCTTTTATCATTAATAAAAAATGTTGTTATTTGGGAGCTGGCAGTCCAAAGAAAGACCTGCTACAACTTGTTTTTTATTTTACTTTAAAAAACAAACTATTTTCTTTTTCATTATACACACACAATCCAAGTTCCCACTCCCTCCCCTCCTCCCATTCCCCCCACTTCCCCCCCATCCACTCCTCAGAGAGGATAAGGCACTTTGCTTTGGGGAAGGTCCAAGGTCCTCCCTACTATATCTAGGCTGAGCAAGGTATCCATCCAAAGAGAGTAGGTTTCCAAAAACCTACTCAGTACAAGCACTAGGGATAAATCCCAATGCCACTGCCAGGGGCCCCTCAGTCTGCCCCAGCCATGCGTCTGTCACCCATATTCAGAGTGACTAGTTTGGTCCTATGCTTGTTCCTTCCCAGTCCGGCTGGTGTTGGTGAGCTNCCAAGGTCCTCCCTACTATATCTAGGCTGAGCAAGGTATCCATCCAAAGAGAGTAGGTTTCCAAAAACCTACTCAGTACAAGCACTAGGGATAAATCCCAATGCCACTGCCAGGGGCCCCTCAGTCTGCCCCAGCCATGCGTCTGTCACCCATATTCAGAGTGACTAGTTTGGTCCTATGCTTGTTCCTTCCCAGTCCGGCTGGTGTTGGTGAGCTCCCATTAGCTCAGGTAGACTGTTTCAGTGGGTGAACCCATCATGGTTATACTTGTTATACTGAGTAATATAGTTATATATTCTCCACTAAATTGCTTTTACCCTGTTGTCAAAAATTAGATCAACAAACATTCTTGAGTCAATGTTTTTTTATTATAGGCTTTTAAAGACCATCCTCTCCCTCCTTCACTTTAGTTTGGAACCATATGACACATGAATCTAGGAACTGAGCCTAGTTTTCCTACTGGCTCCTTCCCTTTAGGTAATGTCTGTACTATTTCTTTTGCTAAAAATTCTCAATATTCCTAATGAAAATAAGCATTTATAAGGAACTGCCATTAACATATTATTAATAGTTTTATTTTTCTGTAGATTACAAAGAAACCTGAAAGGGAAGTAGCAGAGTGTTAATGGCAGTCCTCTGTGGGAATTAAGATAAAGACTTTTATAGTTATCTGCTTATTCATGCTTTCCAAATTCTCAAAAGTGAACACAATTCTGGAAACCAGAACTTTGCATGACATCCCTCAATTTTGAAATACTAGCCCACAGTGTTACTATACTCTGAGAAGGAAATAATTAAGGTTAACTGAGGTCATAAGGATGAGACCCTGACCCAATATTAGTACCCTTATAAGACGAGGCCCTTGGGCACTCAGCGTGTATAGATGGCGTATGAAGGCAGCTATCTGCAAGTCGGGAAGACAGACATTACTTAACCCTGATAGGATCTTGATCTTTGACCCTTGACCTTTGACTTCAGAATATGAGAAATTAAACTTACATTGTTTAAGCCAGCCATTTTCTTAATAGCAGCTGGAGTAGATTAAAACTCATGGATTATTTTTGTACCCAGAAGACAATAACATTTATCTTAAGGAAAAATGAAAGTGGCTTAATAGACACTAAAAACAAAAGTGTAAGGTTTTCGTAAGCTTCTAGGCGTTGCTAATTTTATTTTCAGTTACTCACCAGGAACACATAAGGAAAACGCTAAGTGGAGATGGTGGGGAACGTGTTATTTTTTCTTTTCTTTTCTTTTTCCCATGTGTTCCTTTGAGAGAGCTATTACAGTTTCTTCTTGTTGGAATGTACAAGGAGCAAAGCTGGGGACATCTAATTTAACATTTGATTAGAGTTCACCTCAACAAATTTTGCTTTCCCACACAACTCTTTCCTTTCTCACACTCTCACAGTTGTATAGCTGTGTTAATATTTCCCACTGGCCTGATACCACAATGCAACATATTATTATGACCAAAACCCTATCATCTAGATAATGTACAGTAAATTGCAATAACATTAAGTCCATGAACATTGCTGTTCTTCCATGCATTTGGCTGAGTGTCTGATTGCTTTTCATACAACAAACAACATTTACTTTAGCAACAGACAAGGTCAGCTGTGCGCACATCTCTTTCCTCACCTGCCATGTCTTTTCAATGTTCTATCCAGTGTTCATTTAGTTTTGAGAGTAAACTCTCCAAAGGCCTCTTAGGTGAACCAGACAGCTAAGGGGTGATGTGTGAACAGTGCACTCTCTTCTCATAGAGCTGGTTTCGCGTCTATGGAGTTCTGTGTCCACACATGTGTTAAGGACATCATAGTGTGAGTTCACACCTGTTTTCTGTCTTTTTAGCTGGCTCCCTCATCCTTATTCTCATTTAGTTATTGTTGTGGACAGTGACCAGAGTTTTCTTTTAAACATTTACAGTTTTTATTACAGTTTTATTTGTGTGTAAGGGTTTTTCTATTTTTTTACTTCACTGAGGATTTTGTGCAATGTTTCCTTTTAATCATGTCCTTCCCCTGCACCTACTTCAGCTACTCTCAGATCTTAGCTCTACCTCCTTTGTCACCTACCAAAATTTGCCCCTCCTTTCCCCATTTAAACACATAAAGTTTCATTTGTACTGTCCATAGGTTCTTGGCTGTGTAGTGTCTTTAATAACTTTTCTATTGCTGTTATAAACCACCATGACCAAGACAAGCCATAAAGGAAAGTGTTAATTTGACTTGTGGTTTTAGACAGAGTCCATGACAGGGTGAAGGAAGAGCTAAGCATTCATATTTTGATCCACAACTATGAGGCAGAGAAAGAGAGAGAGAGTGAGAGAACTGGGAATCATAGGAGTTTTTAGAACCCTTAAAACCCAGCCCAGTGCCACATCTCCTTTAGCAAGGCCATACTTTTCAATCTTTCCCAAACAATTCTACCCACTGAGGACCAAGCATTGAAAGATATGAGCCTATGGGGGCCATTCTTATTCAAATTGCCACATGTGGTCTTCCACTGGAGTGTGTCAGACTAGGGTCTGTGTCCTTAGCGAAAATTTATTCCCCTTCTCCCAGATGCTGTCAATTGCCAATAGTTTCTGAGTTGGGGCAAGACTTGGTTCTCACTTCACCTTCTCTGGGATTTTGTCTGGACTGAGTTTGCACAGGTCTCGTGTATGCTGCCTCAACTGCCCTGAGTTTGTGTTCTGCTGCTTTGATATGTTCAGAAAACAGTTTGTTTATAGTCATCTGTCACCTATGGCTCCTACTTTTTTTCTGCTCCCTCAACACAATGATGCTCGAGTTTTTTGGTATGTATGTGTGACACAAATCTCTTATTTAGGAATGAGCATTTCTTAGTCTGTAATTCTCTGCACTGTAACATGAGGGTTGGCTTGTTGGGGTTTCCATCCCGCCCGGTACCCCACAGCCGGCAAGTCCCAAA
>LOJH01066573.1:0-10325 GCA_001685095.1 Ellobius talpinus | reverse complement strand
CAAACCAAATAAAGTGTGGCTAGGAACTCATTGATCGAGGAGAAGGCTTAGTCACACAGCGTTAGTCTGCCTACTTGCCAAGGATCCGCAGGGGGCATCACTCCAGGAAGCTCTCGCCCCTCACCTACAGCCTACTCCCACCATAGAGACATTCTGTCACACAGGTGCCGGCGTAGGCATGGCAGCAATCAAGGATCTGGCACATGTCCTAGCAAAGTCAAACTTGTTTTGTGGTGTGTGTGTGTGTGTGTGTGTGTGTGTGTGTAAAAATCACTGTGGGTTGCAGATTAAATCCATGACTGCATAAATGCTAATAGTGTTTGACTTATGAGTCCTGTAGTTTTCCAGTATCTGATTCAATTGGGGTCAACATAGATCCTACCATGGGTAAGATTAAACGTGACTACCCTTGAGAACTATATAAATAATGCAATATATAACTAAAATGTGACCACCATTAAGAAATATACAAATATACAATATAAAACTAAGCAAAAGCAATAATACAGAGTAAGGAAATAATTGAAACATACATTTCGAAATGTTGCTTTATTCAACAACGAAAAAGTATGTGGGTGGAGTATATAAGCCAAAATGATGGATTAGGCATTGGTGTTTAAGGGAGATTAAAATAAATATATCCTCTGTCTGCTTTTTGCCAGGAAGAAGCCTTTTAAAACACTTTATTGACTTTAAAGAAGCTTAATGTATTTTAACTGAGCTAAGCGACTTGAAGGAGAATGTGACTAATGATAGATTTTTTAATAATGTTTTCATAAAACATTAAAATAGGTCTTAGTTCTCCTCATCTTTCACGATGACAATACTCCTTGCTGGAGCAATCTTAAAATAAAATAAGCTTGATGCATTTTAATCCCGTGTGAAGCTTTCAAATATGCATCACAATGCATTTTAATACAACATATAATGATGACATCTCTGTAAACAGTCTTCTATGCATAGAGATTCTGCTGAGCTCACTGGCCTTTACAAGCTGATATTGGCAGCTATATTATCAGTTAAGAAATACTTCTCCTTTTATCATGCTCAGCTTTTTATTGGCAAGACTAGACTCTATTGCACACTGAGAATTCGTAACTAGAATTTATTTGGAAAGTACATTGAGTGTTGTTAGAACTTTTTTGATAATTACTAATAAATATACCATGTTTAGCCATTGCCAGACCTCAAGTACAAAGGACTAAGGAATATTCAGTATTGACGATGGGTTGATAATTACAACATAGGTGTTCTTACATGAAGCAAATGCATTAAACTGATGCATTAAAGTGTTTTAGTGATAGAGGTGGATGATAGCCAAAAGCAAATTTTCAGGAGGTGACCTTTGGAAAAATAATGCGAATTGTCAAATCAGGGATAAAGTTTGAAATGCAACGTTCTTTTCAGGGTTGGGGGTATGCAGAAGACATTCCACAGTGTATCAAGTGCAGAGTATTTACAAGATATACCTTAGATCTTTATAGCGGTGTTGTAAGCCTGTGTAAGTGAGTTCTGAATCTGCTACTGTTTTGTCAAGAGATAGAAAAGTGAAGGATCTACTTACTTCAATACGGTGATGAGTGAGGTGATTGTGCATGAAGATGTCATAGACCAGCACGGCTTCAGTTAGAGGAGAGGGCTTCTGTGTGACTAGAAATGATGATACAAGCTACCTTTGCAAATCATCCTTTACCCTCAAAAGCCAAAGTCAAAATAGCAAGGTTCATTTTAGGCAGAAGATTAATAGTGCACAGATTTGTATGATAATCTTGGATTAGGGAAAACTTCCAGCAAAGATAACCTAAGAACTTCAATAATTGTCAAAATGGTGTATATAAGTTACTTCAATATTGTGATAAAAAAACCACTATGAACAAACAACATATAAAAGAAAACATTTAATTAAAATTAAAGTTCCAGAGGGTTAATGCTCATGATGACTAAGTGAAGATGTGGTGGCTGAATCTGCTGAGATCTCACATCTCATACCTCAAACAGGATGCAGGAAGCACAGTTGGGATGGCACAAATCTTTTGAAACCTCAAAGTCTGCTCCTATTGACAAACATCCTCCAGCAAGACCACAGCTTTTAATCTCCCCAATACAGCCATCAACTAATGGCAGAGTATTCACATTTCAGATTATATCCCCTGAATTATATTTCAGACAAATTATATCCCTGTGTGAGATTATTTCGCTCCAGACACCCATTGATCTTTCTCAATGTAAAGAAGTGATGCTCATTAATGTTAGACTTAAGATCCAAGTAATAGCATAAGAGAAAACCTCTTCATGGTATAGAGAATGGCTTGTGATCCAAGGCATTATCACATGTTCAGTTGGGAGGGTCTCATTAAGATTGTTTATTCAGTGCAGTTGGTGGTGAGGTGCGACCTTATGCTGGGACATCTGTTCCTTTATCAGATGTTATTCATCTGATATTTAAAGAGGCTTTGTGTTTAATAGACCTTAGAGTCTAGTGTATGATTCTTGCTTTAGGAAATATTACTCTAGTACTCCTCAACATGGAAAACCAACCCCTTCTGTTCCCTGATCCTTACTCACTACTCTAAACCTCTCTGAGAAATCAAAGAGAGAAATATGTTCACAAAGTTATTTTGAAAATGCAATTTTGTAAGATCAAAGTAAACCATTTACTGAAATACTTATTTGGAGCTTGAATGGAATCTTCTAATATCATAAAAGCTAGGCCTCAGGGAGCAGGCATTCACTGGAGTTCCAGCTCAGACACCTCTGGATCCTGTGTCTGAAGTGCATGGTATCTTCAGCAGTAGGGACTTACTTTCCACTTCTGAGGATCAACCAAGGACAATAATGATAGTGTGTAAAGTTTTGCAAACCTGGATAACTATGATAAACTACTCAATGCTTACTCATATCTAGGGTTGGGATTTTAAATAGTTGGGTTTTGGCTTCTGGAGGGAGCACTGTCAGCTCAGATTTAAAAAAATTCTTTTAAACTATTTGTATTTCTTTTAAACTAAATGTATAATTATGCTCTTACTTACATGGGTGTTAGTTGTTTTTAGGTAGATAGTTAATTGTATAATTCCTATGACCTTTTATGACCCTGGTGATATTTAATTCTCCCACTTTCTGTATCTATCCCCCTCTGAATTATAAGCCCCTCAATTTTTCATCTCCCACCAGATCATTTGCACTCTGATATCCCCTTCTCTGTTGCTCTCCCACCCCCACCCACCACAACACTGGTTCCTTTTCACTTTCTAGTTTCTGCAGTTATTCTAGGATATTTACTCCCATCTGAAGATTTAGAGCTAGGAGCCTATAATGAGAGAGAAAATGTGACATTTGTCTTTCTGTCCTCACTCAATATGGTCTTTTCTAGTTCCATTCATCGAGTTTCAAATTTCATGATTTTACTTTTCTTAAAAGATGAATAGTATTCTGTAGCATATATGCACCACATTTTCATTAACCATTCATCAGCTAAAAATATTTATCTTTTCTCTATTTACGAGGTATTGTGAATATGCAATCAATGAACATGACTGAGCAAGTATTTGTGGAATGGGATTTGAGTCCTGTGGGCATATGCAAAGGTGTGATATACAGTTGTGTCATAAATATTGTCCTTGTCCCTACAGATAAGTGTAGAACTTAGCCCACATTAAGGAAAATTCTTTTTTGAAGCATATATAGAAATTTTCTGTAATGATAGAAAATCTCAACCAATCAAAATGTATTACAAGGGAATCCAGTCCCAAATACTACAACACAGCATACAATAATGTCTACAATACAACTCGTACATCTGAGTTCATGGATCATTGAATCAAAAACAGAAAATTGTAGAGACAGAGGTACAGGGAGTTTGCCTTGAGTTTGTGTCTTCTAGGAATACCAGACGCTACATTCATATATTTCAGCATAACTGTCTAAACACGAGCTGAACAAAAGTAACACCAAAAGAGATGCTAATCTGGACAAAGGTAACCCCAGGAAATCTTACCCCTACACAAGAAACTACGGCAACTAAGGAATTCTGAGAGCTGGAGAAATAATCTTCCCCAGGGAAGAACAAATAAAATATTTATCCAATAAAAATGGTCAACCCTGAAAGCACAAATACAAATAACATTATACAGCTAAGCATGTTGTAAGTTGTGCTTATATGTTTATGAATATATAAATATATAAACATATATAGATAATATATTCATAAATTAAATGTTTTGAAGATACATACAACTTAGAAATAATAGATACTCTTACTTGGAAGTGGTGGTACACACCTTACTCCCAGCAATTGAGAAGTAGAGGCAGGCAGATCTCTATGAGTTCAAGGCTACCCCTGTCTACAGTGTGAGTTCCATAACAATTAGGGTTACATAGGGAAATCCTGTCTCAAAAACAAACAGATAAACAAAAAGGTACTCTTTGCATGCAGGAGGTTTATACCTTCAATTTTAGAATTTTGTTGGCTGAGACAGGAAGCCAATACATTCAAGGAAAGATTAAAAATAATAAAACACACTATTTGTCTATTGAATGCAAACCTGCTTGTACACTACCTGTTTTAATCAAAGCAAAAATATTCTATATGGAACTATTATATTCAAGAAAAAACTCAGTCTAGCAGTCTGTAGGTGATTTAAGCAAGTACACGTCTTTTAAACAACTAAAAATAATTTCTTATAATCCATGCTCAGCATTAATTTATGATGTTTATTTAGCTTTCCAAATTGTTTTTTTTTAATTTTACTATACTGAACTCTTTTTTTCTGGGAGTAATTTTTAAGTGTTCAACTCTTCTTAATGGCTGCATATTTGAAGCTATTACATCAATACTTTTTTTCATTGTTTCTGCGTGTCATGTATGTGACATCCAGATATTCATGAAGTCATCTTAGAAAAAACTGTAATACTGTTTGTTTACACGACAAGAATCTATGTTATTCCAGTATGGTTGTCACAGCCTTACCCATCAGATTTATAGAGGGAAATGATTAGGGGGGCAGCTGTACTTCAGCTCATGACTCAAAAAGACTAAAATAAATGAAGTCCTCTATTATGACCTTAGTCACATACAACGATGCAGATAAGAGTTAGGAGTAGTCATTACGAAGAGAAAATACTGATTTGGAGAGTTTGTTAGGTCACTGTTTTCAGAATGGCTGGGTGTTTTTATTTCACGTGAGCGTTTTTACTGTGCTGTTTTTTTTTATTTGTTAGCCACAATTATACAGCCATGGCCTCAGCCTGTGTGACCCAGAGAACACAGAGTCTGAAGAACAGGCTTAGCCTTGATCAAATAATTCAACACCCAAGATAATTTATTTTCCTCACTAGGGAAATTAAGGAAAAGAGTGATAGGGTACGAACATATAAAGCTATTATCAGCCACTATAATTTATATTGCCCCCATTGATTTTGTTCTCTGTAGGGTGCTAACATAGAGACCTTCAAATTTTGCAAGAAGACTTTTAAAGGAAATATAAAAATCTACAAAATATATATCTCCATGAAATTTTATACCTGCAGATGCAAGAGCACTGAACTGAGTGAAAGTTATTCTATATTTAAGTCTTCCATCAGCGTTAACATATAATCCCAACCTTCAAGTCTAATTTTCCCCTCTTTTAATAATTTTGAAATGATGATGAACAAAATGTTACAACTCTTTCCATTGCTTTAAGGATAAAAATCAATTTCCTCCAGTCAAAGACAATGTAACACTAATTAATTGAAATACATTTTTTGTAAACCTAGAGTAGCAGCAAATGGGTTTGCAAAAGGATAATTTTTCTGTTTCCTGATAACAGAAAAATGAAATAATTCTCCTTAAAAATGGTTCTCTGTCTAAAATGTTTAATGAAAGTAATGTGAATTACTTAAGGTTTTAATATAAGTAAATGATAATATTATAATAATACAATAATAATAATGCAATAATATACTATAATGTAAATGCCAAGTTTGACTCTGTGTATTAACAGAGAATAGATTCCCTTCTATTCATTTAAATGTTTCGTTTTGATTGAATTGTAGATTAATTACTCTTCAAGTCTCTCTTAAAATGTTCAATTGGAACTTGATGAAAGAGAGTTTTATTGCAAATGATAGGTAGGTAGAAGGAAAAGGAATGACCGAGCTACTTCTGAATGCTGTTGAGATGGTAGGTCCTAGGTGACCAAACATGGGCAACTAAAGTAATTTCAGATTCAAATTTTGACACATGTCACTGTCAACGTGTGTGATATGCATCTGCCTTCAACCATAGAATTGTATTAAAGTTTCTTAGCTGATCTGTTTTCATCTTATGGCTCTTACATAAATTTTCCACAGACTAATCCAATTATACTTTAGATTTAATGCTTGATTCCACAATTCTAACCAGGCATAAACATGTTCATTTCACTGAACTATTTCATTTTTTCCAACAAAAATGCTATTTAGTTAAGTTGGGGTATTGTGCCTCAAAAACTATCTCTTTTTTTTGCTTTTATTTTGAACAAGGTCTTTTACATAGTCTTTTAGCTTATCAGTTATGCTAGACTGGTAGTTCAGTGGGCCCTGTGGATCTCCATTTCCACTCTCCCAGCAGTGTGATTACAAGTGTGCACCTCCCCTCCTGATTTTTACGTGAGTGGTGGGGTCCTGACTGAGGTAGTCCATGTGAATGGACTTTCATTTTATCTTCAGTGTTAACTAAATTATCTCTATCATGTCTCAAGGTTATGAAGGGTAATATAATGTGACAAACTGATGAACTATAGAGACTGTTGTGGCTTTCAGATTACTTATACCACATTTTTTGTTTTGTTGTCAGGAATTGTTAGCTAAGGGAACATGCGCTTGAGACCATGTTTCCTCTCTGGTAGTTTGATGATCGGGGGATGCAAGCAAGGACCTCTTTGTTTCAGAATACCAGCTACCAATGCTGGTGCTCTTGGCAACAGTATGATTTTCTACCTTAAAAGTATTATGCAAATAAGTCTCATGCAACTTTTAACATCATCCCTTTCTCTTGTTAACTAGACAAGTTTTATGTAGAAAGAAAATAAATGTGTCACGAAAACACCAGAGTTTCATTAAAATGGTAGAAATTATCTGCAATAAAAAGTCACAGAGTGACAACTATACACTCTCTCCCAGATAGATATCTCAGTTTGTGTGTGTGTGTGTGTGTGTGTGTGTGTGTGTGTGTTTGTGAAGTCAAACAGGAAAGGAGAGTGAGAAATTCAAACACAGGACAATCATGAGACCAAAGAGACTTATGGGACATGAAATAGAAAGACAACCTGGAGGGAGAGGTAACAATGTGAGTCAGCATATGAAATCTATCAATATAGTAGGTAAAAGTTGAATGGCTGAACTGATAAATTCAAAATACAATGTCAAGAACACTTGCTTTCAAAGAACAATTTATGGGAATATGACACAAACTGAGATGCATAAAGTGTGGTCACTAGTTTTTAGGAGCTTGAAGTCCAGTGTTCACATAAAAAGAACTAAATTACAACATCATAATTGTAAGGCTAGCATTCAAGCATGGTGTTATAGTCTCTGGAGTACTCAGAGAAGCAATTTAAGATTTCTTCATGATAGTTCTGTAAATTCATATATTGAGACAAAAATGTGTTGTAAATATGTTCCTGGATAGAAAAATACAAATGCAAAAAGAGCAGATGAGTTCTGAACCAATACTAAGGTTCTGCATAAAAAGGAAGTGAAAACAAGCCACGGCAGGCAGTGATACCATCTGAAAGCAAACATAAGTATTGGAAAACTTGACTTTCTTAGGATGCAAGAATGAATATGACATCTTGAAATTTGCATAAAAATGGATGGAACTAAAAAAACCATCCTGAGTAAGATAACCCAGACTCAGAAAAATGAGCATGGTATGTACCCACTCATAGGTGGATACTAGCAGTAAAGGAATGGATAAGTAGCCTATAGCCATGACCCCAGAGAAGCTAAGTAACAAGGAGAAATCTAAGAAAAACATACCTATATCCCCCTGGGAAGGGGAAGTAGACAAGATCTCCTGAGATAATTTGGGAGGATGGGTATATAGAAAGAAATGAAGGCAGAAGGGAGGGAGGAGGGGAGACAGGGGGAGGAGATCTTGAGGGAACAGGATGCTTGAGATGGGGGAAAGGACAAAGATGGAGAGCAAGGAAAGAGATATCTTGATTGAGGGAGCCATTATGGAGCTAGCAAGAAACCTGACACTAGAGAAATTTCCAGAAATCTACAAGGATGACCCCAACTAAGACTCTAAGCTGTAGTGGAGCAGGTGGCTGAACTGGCCTTGCCCTGTAGTCAGGTGGATGACTAACTTGAACATCTCACAGAACCTTCATCCAGCAATTAATGGAAACAGATTAAGATATCCACAGCAGAACAATGGGTTGAACTCCCAAAGTCTAGTCGAAAAGTGGGAGGTGTGAGAATACAAGCAAAGAAGGTAAGACTATGATGGAGATACCCGCTGGAATAGCTTACCTGAGCTAATGGAAGCTCACTTGATGTGGGATTCCCCTCTGTATGCTGTGAGTGAATTTTATTATCATTGGTTAATAAAGAAGCTGCTTTGACTTGTAGCAGGGCAGAATAGAGCTAGGCAGAAAAGCTAAACTGAATGTTGGAGAATGAAGGCAGGGCCAGGAAGATGTCATGTCCCTGCCAAAGGAGACATACCCAGGAACCTTATTGGTAAACCACGAGGCTTATGGCAAAATATAAAATAATTGAAATGGGTTCATTTAAGATGTAAGAGTTAGTTAATAAGAATCCCAAGCTTATAGGCCAAGCAGTGTTTTAGTTAATAGAGTTTCTGTGTGGTTATTTCAGGTCTGGGTGGCCACAAACAAACAACAGTCTCTACCTACAGAATGGTGCCCAAAGTCTAAGGCATGGATGCACATAAGACCTAACAAAAGCTTAACAACAACAAAAAAGTCTTCTAGATCCACATAAACAGGAGCCAAGAACAGTTTCTTGGTAGCCACATTCTTTTTTCAGCTAGCTTCTGTTTGCTGGTGGCAAGCAGAGACAAGGCTTCTTTAAGAGGCTTCCTGATTTTGCTTTAGCCGCAAGAACTGTGTGGTTCCTTTAAGGGAAAGCTTCCTGTTTTGTGCTAGTTGTATGAACAGCTCTGGCCCTTTCAGGAGGCTGAGCAAGTAAATGAGGTCTGTGAGCAGTGTGTTACAAATTGCATAATGGTGGGCTACAACCCTGGAGCAGGGGCAATGTGCATGGCTCTTAGAGGTAGTAAACATGCCTCTGCCATGTTGGACAGGACAGAGCCAACAGGTTGGGCCACAGAGTTGTTCCTAGCCATGCCCACTTAGCATTTAAAAGAAAAAAGTGCTCTTGGTGAAAAAATATAATTACAGATATGCCTGTGATAAAGACAAACACAGATGGAAAAGACCTCTAAATGGTTCACAGTGGCTTCACATAGGCTTGAGAGAGAGAGGAGAAAATTATGGACAATTACAATATAAAATAGTACAACCAGTCATAGATTAAAAGAGTAAAGGTAATAAAATAAAATTAAACATCTAGAAAAAGTAATAGAGTAAGAAAAATAAGCCATGTAAAGATGGAATATACATAGAGGCTCTAAATTATGTATACTATTGTGTTTTCTTTGAATTTTTTGACTGTGAATGAACTAAGTACAGAGAGACATTTCATTGTACAGACTGCTAAGCCAAACCAATATATATTTATTAAAGGTATCTTGACTTAAAAATTTGTGCCTAAGGATATGTTACTTTGGAAAATAGGTTCTGCTTTTGTTTCTACAGAAGATGAGAACCTATGGATTCTTTCCAGGCTAATGTGATTTGATGGAACATGGCCTCTGAAAGGTCTCTGTGAACCCTAAAAATACTTAGTCCAACAAAAATTAGGAAGCAATTTGAAGAGAACTATCCCCAAATTCCCAACTATTGTTTATAAATGATTGTTTTCATTTAAAAGGGGTTGGTTGTAAGTGATTAAGGTACACAGATAATTTATATAAAATAAAAAGGAGTATATGCTATAGAGATGAATACTTTGTATTGGTATGGATCTTGGTTTTTTGATACAAATTTGAGGTCAATTTTGTTATATGTATATTTTTGCTCTTGATTAAGGTATTGTGTTTGTGCATATAATTTAAAAATATAATATATAATTAAAAATACAGGTTACTAACCATCTCTAATAGTCAAGCTTGTACTCATTTTTTAGGGTTTCTAGATGTACAGAGATGTATTTCAGATGGGTAGGTATTCTTCAAACCTTTTAAAGACTAACAGAATATGGCATTTAACATGTTT
>LOJH01066565.1:0-10327 GCA_001685095.1 Ellobius talpinus | reverse complement strand
AGGGAGGCAGGCAGGGGACGGGCGGGCGGGGAAGAACTCAGGGCAGGCCTACACCAGCATGTTGGCCTCCGCGGAGTCGGTCCTGGCACCTGGCCACCGGCTCGCGATGAAAGGCTCCATTATGAACCTTTTCCTGCTGCCGCTTTCCAGCCGTCCTGCGTGCCGGGCCCGCCTCCCGCGCGTCCCCACCCTACGAAAGGGGAAGCGGGGCCTCCGGGAAGCGGCTCGTGGACGAATGCAGGGCAGGGGCGATAGCCAGCACCCTCCGCGGTTCGTTCCTTTCTCAGCCGCTGCTCTGCTCGCCCCAGGCCCGCAGCCGGGCTCGTCCAGGCGCCCTGACGCTGCGCTGCCGGCCACACAGAGCCCGCCCTTTCTGGACCCGGAGGCCCGATTGCTCCAAAAGCACAGGAAACGCACGTCTTGACTTGCGAGGTGGAGCTGCTCGTTCCTTCTGTGGTCACCGGGCGGGCGAGCGGCTGGCAGAGGCTTCTGGAGCGGAGGAGGAGGGAGGGAGGAGGCCGCAGACAGGCCGGGCGGGCGCAGGGGGAGGTCTGCTTCCCAGAGACAAGCTTTATTTACAACTTCTCGCCGGAGCCCTTGGGCAAGGGGGAGCAGCAGAGAGGCTTCCCCCAGAAGCCACCCTTCATCCACTCAGTCTAGGTTCCCATGGGATGTCACAAGCCAGAACCCCCTTCACACCCCGGCCTCAGGATCCAGCACCTTCGCAGAGGGGAGGCCCACTGCCGGTGAGAAACCGCAGTTGCCATTGCACCACGGTAGAATGAACGAGGCTTTGTACCTGTACAGGAAGGCACTGGCCTGCTTTATGCCCAACCGGAGCACAGTGCCAGACAGGGTCCTAAGCACACGTCATTGGGCACCGGGGACCACCCGGGAGCCATATCAAGGTCAGGTGCTACTGGCAACGCCACTTTCTTGGAGTATTTCTGCGCCTCACAAGGGGAGGGCCAGCCCTACAAGGCCAGGACACACAATCTAGGACAGGTGCATTACCCAACCTCCCTGCTCCCAGACTGTTTCCCTCAGTGTCTTCCATATTCCAAATTCATGCAGAGGGTGAGGCTCACATCCCAGGCTCACCCTGACCCTAAGAGACACACCCCCAGTGGGGGAGGAGTCTAGGGCCAGCTGCAGCAACTCTTTCACAACTCAACATCCAAGGCAACTAACCGTGGGCACATCTTTAGCACTCATTCAAAGTTCAGGTAGGGCAAGCACCGAGCAGCAGAGGGCCTAAAGGAGCTGAAGAAACCACGGCAGCTCCAGCCAATTAATGTTCCCCAAAGGCAACACAGGCTCAAGTTTGCAAAACCTGTATTCTTTATGATTTTAGTTTTGTTTTGAGGCAGGATCTCTATACGTAGCCAAGCTAGACTTGTTTGTTCTTTTTGTTATTTTTCTTTTTACTGTACATGTATGATTGTTTTTGCCTGCCTGCCTGCCTGCCTCTCTCCCTCTCCTTACCCTCCACTGTGTGTGTGCACTGGGGGGGTAGGGGGTGGATATGGGTGCCAGTTGTGTGCCTCATGCTAGCAGTGGTCAAAAGGCATCAGATCCAGTTCACATCCCCTGAACAGTAGTTACAGATGGTTGTGAGCCACCATGTAGGTGCTAGGAACTGAACCCAGGTCTTCTGCAAGAATAGCATGTGCCTGTAACCACTGACCCATCTCTCCAGCTCCCTACAGTTGTTTTTGAGAGAGGATCTCTCAGTGTGGCTCTGGCCATCCTGGAATCAGCTATGTAGGTCAGACTGGCCTGAAACTCAGAGACCTGCCTGGCTCTGCCTCATCCTGTGTCACCATACACAAGGGAAAATATGAATGGTTAAATAAAATCTCCTGACTTTAAAATGAAAGCAAGTAATCTACATTTCTTATATTTTTGGTTGTGAGCCTAGCCTTTAACGGCTGAGCCATCTCTCCAGAACTACATTTTAAAAAAAAGCACAGCACACTGTAAACCACATCTTTGCTCTGAGCTAGGCTTAAGGATGGCCACACTGCCTTTATTCTTGCAATCGGTTGTTAGCTGTGGTTATGTGGGAGGAGTTTCCCCTAAGGGTCCCTCTGTCCCATCTCCTCTTAGAAGATTTGGCAGCTTGGAATAAAATTCGGCTTCATATACCAATCTACCACTACTTTATCTTTGTAAATCTGTGTAACAGGTACCACCAACCAGGTGGTGCAGTTTCTGAATCTGTCCATCAAAATCTCATGTGCCGTTTATGACCAGCCTTTCGTACACAACACATTCAACTTGTCAGTGGCAACCATATGGCCACAGGGCAGAGTCAAACTGTTGAGGCCATTTCCAAAGGAAGGCAAACTGTCCCAGCTGGGACCCACCATGCCAACTCCTCTCAACTCCACTGGGCACCTTGGCTGAGGAGCCGCCAAGAGGGAGGAGAAATGAAAAGGAATGAGTATAGTTTCTTATCCTACTCTTTAAAAAAATTTCTGGAACTCTGAAGTCTGGAGGAGGCTCTTGTCATTCTGTCAATAATAGAAAAACGTGCCTTCACCAGATACAGGCTCCATCCTGCCACCAAAACTGAAACAGTCTGAGAAAGGTATGATGGGCTCTCTGGGGCCTGGGCCAGTCCAGGTCTGTCCTGCCAGTGCCCTGCAAAGGCATCTCCTACCCATCATCCACAGCTTTCTCTCTCGGTCCAGTTTTGCTCTGACTGGGTTATAAATAGCCAGATATCTGAAGGGCCCTCTCAAGCCATAATCCCTCATTTGGTTTGGGAACAGCCAGGCTGGACATTCCCTAGGGCACAAACGTGCCAGCTCAGGGCCCTGAGTTACAGGTTCTTCTACCTTCTACCCTGGGGGCTCTACATGTGCAGCCCAAACTGGTCAGAGCAGTGGGCAGCACAGGACGACATGATCCATGTCCCTACTGCCAATCCAAGAGAACCTGAGCTACCTTGAAGCAGCCTAATTTGAGAGTACCTTAACTTTTCCACAGTCCTACTCATAGTAGACTCAGCAGCCACTTCTTCCCTAAACCCTTGAGCCTCCCAGAAGCTGCTCCCCAAACATCCAAGGCTTAAACTACCCCACCCACTCCAACTGGTTGGAAATTCCAGTGAGTAACAAAAATGTCCCCTTCAGTGGACACAGGGGCTCCATTTGCAGGCCCTCAGTCCTCCCTCTGGAGGGGAAGTGACTCACAAATCCCCAGGGTGTTCTTTCCCTTTCCCTCTCAAATGTTCAAGAAGGCCCCAGACCTAGGTTTCCTTCCTACTTTGACTGCTCAGCCTGGTTCCAGACTCTTCTCTCTAGAGAAAAGCCAATATGACCCCTGCCCTCTGATTTTTTTCAAAGTCCTCGGGGTTCTGGGGCCACACAGTGGGTTTAGGCCAATCTTTCCTCCTGCCTTCTGTACATATGACGTCATGGCTCAAGGTCCTATCCCACAGCCCTATGCTCACAGCCTTGGGAGAACTGATCCCATCTCACTATTCTACCAAGGTCACCCTCTGCCACCTCTAGGCCCGAGACCTGCCTAGGCAGCTGGATCTCCTCACCTAGAAGTCAGAGCAGCAACCCCTCAGCTCCTCAAATCCAGACCAGTAAGTCTCTCTCTCCTCTTCCCCACCCCAGCTTCCTCTTCTGGCCTCGCCACTTCCATCAGTGGGCTGTCATCTTATGGTTCTTTGTGCCTGTGGCCCCACACATCCCTTTTACTAAATTCTTTGGTTCTTCCATCTTTCCCTCTTCCAAACCACAACCCATCTAAGCTTTGCAACACCTTACACCTATACAGCCCTAAAATAATTGCATTGAGACTCTTCATTCTATCTGTCTGCTCACCGGTCCATGTGCACTGGTACCTCGAGGAGGCCTGGCACATGTGACCAAACCCCTACCACTGTTATACTCTCAAAGAACTGAGGTGAGGGACGTAAAAAACAGGAGGGAGTGAACAAAGGCATCCATGCCGAGGAAAAACTTCACTGGAGAGTGTCTGCTAATTAATTCTGTAAGGGGGTGAGAAGAAGGAGAAGGCCACGCGTGGGGAGCTGAAGACTGCAGGCTTTGAGAAGGGAACCTGGTGGGCTTCTGAATAGCACCTGGAAACAGGGACGTCTTTCTAGGCAAAGGGAGGAAGGCCCACATTAAAGAGTTTCTTCCTTTCTTTCCTTTTTGCTGCTAAAGCTGGAACTCAGAGCCTTGTTTAAGCTACATCACACTCCAGCCCTAGGGATGGTTTCTTAAGGAGCTTCAGAAGAAGTTAGGGACAGAAGAGAAAATAAGCAGGAGGTAAGTACACGGAGGGCAGCTGAAACAGGAGCATGAAGGACAAGAACCATGGACTTCCTATAGCAGGAGGTACCAGTCAAGACTTCTGACACCTACTAGTTCCCTATCTCAAAGCCTGCAGTGGTTGTCTCTGTCTCTCTCCGTCTCTGTCTCTCACACAGACAGACACACACACGGAGGACTTTCCTCACACTCAAATCTCCACCTGCACTCCCTTACCAACTCAATGAGCCAACACTTATTAACTGCCTACTCTATACCAGGCATTGTGCTCACATTCAGAATGTAGTTGCAAACAGGGAGCCATGCCCTTTGTGAAGCTGATGGTCTCAAGAGCAGAATGTCCATGTGACTGACTCCTAAGGCTGTGCCAAAGGAAAGGCAGGACTGGGGAGGGGCACATTTTAGTTATGCTGTTGTGGTACAACTCCAGAAAGGGTAACATGGAAATGTCTATTGTGATTTTAAATGTTCACACCCTCTGACTCAGCAATCCCACTCTAGGGAATTGACTGAAAAAAGCCCTGCTGGAAGGGCACAAAGGTGTGTGTATAAAATGTTGGCTGTCGTGAGAAGGCAGCAAAGGCCGCCACAAGTCCAAATGTCTGAGAGTGGAGCCGAATCTGCTGTGATGGTTCATGAGTAAGTCTGGCACTCAGACAAAGGCAGGAAGAGTTCGAGTCCTAGGCCTGTCTGAGTTATACAGTGGTCTAACCTGCATGCACACACGCACGAACACACCAATCTCAAACAACACAAAAAAGTGAAAGTGGCTTGATTAGAACTAGAACTGTAACTCAGTGGCAGAGTATTTGCCAAACTGTACAACAAATCCCAAGGATTGGCCCTCTCCTGTAACCCACCTTAAAAAAGAAAAAGAAAAAAAAAGCAGAGAGAGGGAGAGGGGAGCTGGTTAAATGGATTTTGGTATAGCCATAGAATGAAATACCAGACAGCCACAAAAGGAATGTAGTAGATCTTAGCTCCAGGTATGCAAGTCTTCACCAAGTAAAATAACAAGTTATCTACCAAAAGTATGATCTCATTTTAATACATAGTCTACATATGGAAAAAAATGAAAAATAAATAAACCCAGTAGCTCTCTGTAGGATGTGAGCTTTTACATACTAGATGATGTATTTCTGATCAGTGAGAATTTTGAGTATGTAATCAGAGAAAATAAAGTTATAAAAAGAAACGTGGGGGCTGGGGTGTAGCTCAGTCACAGAGCGAGTACTTGGCATTATCAAGGCTGTATAACTGTTCCCCCTCCTACACATACACACAGTGCTATGGCGGGAATTTAGAATGAGCTGGGAGGGCACAAGCAGGTGCAACTGATGTAGTAAGTGAGAAGCCATGGGAGACTCCCTGGAGGTGGTGACACGAGAACCCAGCCCTAGCTGAGCATGGCAATACTTGCTTGAAATTCTAGCACTTGGAGGCTAAGACGAGGGTTACAAGTTCAAAACCAAACTGGGCTACACAGAGAGACTCTGTCTCAAAGAAACAAGGGCAAGGGACGTAGCTTGGTAGTAGAATGCTTCCTTCACATTAAGTCCTTACCTTTAAGCCTCAGAACACAATAAAGTAAAGTAACAATGAAGGAATGGGCAGGCCACACTGATGGAGACTGGGAGACAGTCAGGGAAGTCTTGTGGAGTTATATTCCAAGTTGGAGGTTGGTGGTGAAGCTTCAGAGGCCAGCAAAGAATCAAATGATCGAGTCTGACAGGGTGGGAGGCTGTGGATTTCACCATTATAGCCGCAGGGAAGGTGGGGAAGGATTCCAGGCGAGTCGCATGACCATTCTCTGGTGTACCCCTCATCTGACAACACATCACTCATTCTCAAACACTGCTCACTCTGTGCTCAACAGGAAGCCACTAAGTCAGACCAAACAAGGGCAGCTGACTCAACCCATTACACTGGTGACAAGGGCTAGGCACATTCCCATCTCCAGGATTTGCCAAACACAGTTTCCTTGGTGTGAAGATGTTCACCCAGCTCTTCTGGCAGAAGCTCAAGCCCCACTACCAGGCTGGGGAGCTTGACAGGGCCCTGGAGCAGTGCCAAGGCAGGTGGAGTCAAGAACCAGACTCTCACCCTCCATACTCTTGCTCCTCCCTCTGCCTTCTCTTTCCATCATAGCAGACATGAGTCTGGTGTAGTGGCTCATGGCTGTCAAGTTCTAGGGAGAAAGAGACAGAAGAACTGCCATAGGTTCAAGGCTAGCCTGGGCTACAGTGTGACACTGTCTCAAAACAAGACTCACATAGAATTTAATAGCATAAAGCTACAGGGTATAAGTCAATGCTGTTTATATGGTAAAAACTAACAAAATCAGGGACTGGAGAGATGGCTCAATGGTTAAGAGTGCTTACTGCTCTTCTAGAGGATCTGGACTCAGTTCCCAGCACCCACACGGTATCTCACAACTGTCTATAACCCCAGTTCTAGGGGATCCAACACCCGCTTTTGGCCTCTATGGGCTCCTACACACTTGTGGTGCACATAAATTCATGAAAGCATGTGCACGCGCACACACGCACACACATACACAAAAATACCAAATAACTTGTTTTTTTTAAATGTAACAAAAGCACTCAGGATTCAGGAGATGGCTCAGGGAATTCATTGCTTGGAACATGATCCTGATCATCTGAGTATGGATCCCCAGAGCCTACCTAATAGTCCACAGCAGTAATGCAGCCATCTGTAATCCCAGCATGTTTCTACAGGGAGATGGGAGGCTGAGATGAAGACTCCAGAAGCTTGCAGATCAGCTAGCTTGTCATACACAGCAAACAGTAAAAGAACAGGACAGAAGACAAAGACCAACATCTAAAGTTGTCCTCTGACCACATGCATGGTGGCAGCGTGCACACATGCACATACACACATACACACACACACACGAGAGAGGGAGAGAGAGAGAGAAAGACACAGAGAGAGGCACACACACACAGAGAATATATTCCATTGGATTCTGGATTTGAATTCTAGTTTTTGCCTCTTGCCAGCTCTGTTGTAACACTGGGCAAAGCATTTAAACATGCCTTGTTTTCCTCATCTATAAAATGGGAATAGCCTTGCTGTGCAAAGAAAGGTATCATCTATAAAATGGGAATAGCCTTGCTGTGCAAAGGTAGTGTGTCTGACTCCATAAAATGGGGATAGTTACTGCACCATCTCTAGGGCTGCCAGAAGGCCTGGTGCACACAGGGCAGCTAACTGATCTGTGCTAAGTGTTTAGCAAGCACCAGCTCTTCTCCCCTTCTTCCTTCAGCAGATGTGTGTGGAGGGAAGACCCACCAGAGACTCACCTCCGGCCTCTTCCAGGGGACCCAGTAACTCACCCACACCAGACCACTGTGTTTCTCAAACCTTTAAGGCCTTTTCCACACTCAGTGGTTATGCAGCTCCCTTACCTCTACCTCTTCCATGACCCATTCCCCAAGATCACACCCAAGGTCACAAGACTTTCTTTTGAGGATATTGTACAGCTCTTTTCTTTCTTTCCTTTTTTTTTTTTTGCTTTTTTGTTGTTGTCTTTCAAGACAGGGTTTTTCTGTGTAGCCTTGGCTGTCTTGGAACTCACTCTGTAGACCAGGCTGGTCTCGAACTCATAGAGATCCACCTGTCTCTGCCTTCCAAGGCTGGGATTAAAGGCATGCACCACCACTGCCCGGCTTGTGGATATTGTGCATTTCTTAAAATGCTGCATGGATGGCCTTAGTATGGGGGAATCTGGAACTTGGGATGTGGTTTGGTGACACAGTACCTGCTTAGCATATACATAACCCTGGGTCTCCCAAGAATCAGATAAATAGAGGGCTCAGCTTAAGAACTCAGTCAATGAAGTGGTATCCTAGCACAAAAGGCAACCCAGGAGATAACTACCAGGGAAGAAATCTCTTCCAGTCAGTAGCCTCTTCTGGGATCCTTCCAAGAACAGGAAGCTCAACCTGTACAAATGCAGGTAGCTGTTTCTTATCCTCCTCACCCCACCCCCCAGACAAGGTCTTAATAAGAAGCCCAGATCAGCCTGGAACTTGCAATCCCCCTGCCTTAACCTCCTAAATGCTAAGATTACAGGCATGTACTGCCATGACTGGCTTGCTAGACAGTTAACAGCTGAACTCAAATGTTTGTTGTTTGTTTTGTTTTTGGAGACAGGGTTTCTCTGTGTAGTACCTGATATCCTAGAACTAGCTCTGTAGATCAGGTTGGCCTTGAACTCACAGAGGTCCGCCTCCCTCTGCCTCTCAAGTGCTGGGATTAAAGGCCCACCAATGCCCAGTCACTGAATTCAAATCTTATCTCACAATAACTGCTCTCTGCTCTTCCTGTCCTCTAAAGTAACATTTAGTGTCAGGGAAGTCTCAGGTTGTAGTCACTTGGGATGAAGAAGCTGCCACTGAGAGTTTACGCATACAGTGTCAACATGTGTACTTAGACCGGGGAAAGGCTTCAGCATGCCCATGTGCCTCTGGCATTGGGGTCCTTTACCTGACCCTAACTCATTTCAACGACACACATTCACTTAGGACTTCATTTGCTCCCCACATTCTAGGAAATGTTTTAAACCATCTAAATCTGCATCTGCATCTATTTCCTCCTCCTTAGTGCTGTATATAATAAACAAGCTGAGTTCCCAGGTTAAAAAAAAAGTCCCCTGAGGTTTGGGTGGCAGAGAAGCAGCTAAAGAAGCCATGATGCAGATCTAAGGCTGCCCTGTGCAGGCCACTAACCTGTGAGGACACAGAGTAGATGCTTCTAGCCTGCTCGGTAACATGGTCACCCACAGTGTTCACAGTGTCCTAGCTGGGGGAACCATGACTGAGGGCTGGAGAGGGGTATGCATGTATGTGTCTATCTGAGGAGGCTTAAGTGAGTATCTAATTATTTTTCCCTTTAATTTGTACTAACAGACCCTAGAGATGAGGTGACAGAAGTGAGAGTAAAAATGCACCATCCATAAAGCTGAAAAGTACTTTGTATGGTAACTCCTCAAAGCACACATGCATTTATGTGCTTACAGTGTGATGAGGAATGCACAACAGAAAACCAAGGTGGAACAGTCAGTGTGTGTAACCATGTCTCTGTTAGAACAGTCAGTGTGTGTAACCATGTCTCTGTTACAGTTTTTCTTGGCTATATGTGTTAGGGTCAATCTCTGACTCGTGACTCTGTGGCATGTGCCTTGCTTTCAGGCAGAGCTGTAACTAGGGAGCATACTTACTCATTATCTCCTTGATTCAAGATTGAATTGAATGACAAGTTCTGACTCTCAGGATCTTATAATCTAAGCCAAACACTGTTAGATTGATAGGTACACATCTGCCCACATGGCTATACACGGATATAGAAAATAAACAGAGCTGGGGAAACAGCTTAGTGGGTAAAGCTCTTGTCCTGAAAACAGGAGGGTATGAATTTCATTCCTAGCACCCATGTAAAAAGCTGGATGTGGCGGCACATGCCTCTCATCCAAGAACTGGGGGAGCAGAGGTGAAAGATTCCTTGAGTTCACTGACCTCCCAATCTAGCTAGTCAGAAAGCACCTGGTGGAGTAGGGCTGGGGGAAACAGAGAGACAAAGATAGAAAGAGATGCTGAGTCTCAAAAAATAAAACAGAAAGCAGTCAAGGAAGACATCAACCTTTGGCCTCGACACACATGTGCACACACATACATAGGAACATGCATGTACAGATGACGTGGGATTCCCCTCCGTATGCTGTGGATACCATTGGTGAATAAAGAAACTGCCTTGGCCTGTTGATAGGGCAGAACTTAGGCAGGTGAGGAAAACTAAACTGAATGCTGGGAGAAGGAAGGCGGAGTTGAGGAGAAGCCATGGAGCCACCGCCAGAGACAGACATGCTGAAACCTTGCCAGTAGGCCACGAGCCTCATGGTAAAATATAAAATACTGGAAATGGGTTAATACTAGACTTAAGAGCTAGCTAGCAATACTCTTAAGTGACTGGCCAAGCAGTGATTTAAATAATATAGTTTCTGTGTGATCATT
>LOJH01066564.1:7367-17694 GCA_001685095.1 Ellobius talpinus | reverse complement strand
GAGAGGAGAGGAGAAGGACTGAGTAGGAAGACTAAGCAAACTACCTTGTTTCACGAATACTCTGTAAGATTCCAGACTTATTCTTAAATTAGCTGTCTGTGTTGTAGGGGAGTTGAGACACAAAAACTCCAAAGATCATGTAGAATAATTAACAATTTGAGGATCTAAAAGTAAGGGATAGAGATGGGAAAACCAGAAGATAAATCACATCACAATCTTCCCTATGATCAGGAGACTGTGGAAACATTCTTTCTCCAGTCCCTTAACACAAGGCCCTTATTGGTGGACACGGGGATTTAGGTGTAATTTGCACTAGATTATGAGATTAATAACCTCCTTGTCTTCTAACCTTGGGAGCTAGCCGTTCATGGTGTCGGGAGTGTGTCAGCAATTTGCTCAGTTTAAATAATATTTTATAAGGAAAGATAATCAGTAGGTTCAAGGTTTTTAAAGGATTACAAACTGAAAGTTGAGGAATACTAGGGTAAATAAGCTAACATATTCTATTTACTGTATTTCAAATGAGAATTTTGTCACCGGAAAAGATCTCTTTCTACTGCACATGGTGAAAGTGCATTTATTTTTATACATGTCATGCTAGATTCTAAATGAAGACATCAGATTGAGAAATAAATACCCATAAATGTTGAAGAGCCCGAGGGGTCTACAGCCTGTTTTGTGAAATGCTTGGTAAAGGAAACACACGTATTTAAGTGGAGTTTTTCCAATGAACTTGGAGAGTTCATTTCTAAGTATGATTCATTTCTCACTATTTTATTCTGGTTTAAGTAAAGAACATCTTCAATATAGTCATCTAGTAGTGCTGTTATAATGACGTCATACCAACCAATACTGAAAAATAAAACCAGATTGTTGACAAAAACAGTCCATGAGTATTTGGCTAGTATGTGAAACATTCTTTAATGTCCAATAATATATATCTAAACTTGGCTCTTTATTGGACAGGCTAAGAACTTCCTTGTTTCCCTTGATCTTCCTTTCTGCTGATTCACTAGGCACACAAACTGTCTATTTGTAACATTTTAGCATGTGAACCTGGATCTTGTAAAAGGAGAGAGAGGGAGAGAGAGAGAGAAAGAGAGAGAGAGAGATTCCCAAAAGCTACAGTAATATCAAATAAGAACATTCTCATGAAGCAAAATAAAGGGGAAGGTTTTTTTTTAAGTATCAGTTGTGACTAGGATTGTGGTTCACTAGCTGAATGCCTGCTTAGCACCTATGCAGCTCTGAGTTTAAGCCCCAGCACTACTAAATTGTGTGTTGTGGGAAAAGAATATAATCTGAACTACCCACCAAGTGAGGCCAGCCTGGGCTACATGAGTCTGTATCTCAAAAATTAAAATAAAATAAGCAACCAAAAACAGTAGACAAAGGATTATTTTCCCATCCACTAAAGTCATGGAGGAAACTTGGATTATCACCAACTGCTTTGACACACCAGCCCACCACCACCATCTTAAAACTTCTTCCTCAACATCCAAATGGATGTTGCAATTAGTTCTCTTAATCCTTCAGATGAGCTATTGGTTGCTTAGGGAGTTTTCATTTCCCCAGCAAATCATCCACAATCTAAAATCCTCAGACATCTTGAAAGTTCCTGCTCTGTTGTGAATTTTACCACCCTTCGCTTGTACCACGTATGAATTGCACAAGATCTTTTGATGGATTGATTTGCCTGTGCTAGCCTTCAGTTTGATTTAAGTAATCAAACAATATATGCGCTAAAAGTTGTTGTGTGTATAAAATAAGTCTTCTACTAGTTGTTTACGTCGAGACAGACAAAGGGGCTGCTGAATGGTAAGAAGTGCTGCTACTGAGAAAATGTGGAGAAGGAGAAGGACAGGAAGATGGAGAGGGAGAGCTAGGATTAGAAGAAGGAGAGAGGAAGGACAGAGGGGGAGGACAGAAGAGAAAGAGAGATGGAAAGGGAGATGAGTAGAGAGGGAAAGAAAGAGTAGAGAAGGAGAGGGGAGGGAAGAGATGGAAGGCAGACTGGGAGGGAAGGTAAAGAAAAGTGATCGAAGGTAAGCAATTGGATGGAAGGGAAAAGGAGTCATGGAAAGCATAAAAGATCACTAGGGAAGATGGCTATAAACAATATGAATCATTACTGGAGTAAAAATAACGAAATAATTGCATCAACAACTAATGGATTCTAACCACTAACCAAAAATGTAAAGGCTTTAGGTGAAGAAAGAATAAAGCTGGAGACTGAGAAAAACAAGAAAACAAATTTGGAAGAGAACCATGCTGAATGGTTTCTATAGATTTGGCTGGGAGATAGACCTAGGAAGCAGGCAGAAAAAGTTCCTACATGTCTAATTTGCCTAATTGAGGCAAGTATCCTGCCTACCTGACCCCTGTGCGTGGACTCCATCCTTGCAGTGGTCATTTGTCTCCAGGCTTACCTGTTCACTACAGATGAGGGTACTCAGCTCAAGACTGTGGAAGGAATGAGCAGAACTTGGACATATTCCATGTCCAAGTAATAAAAATAGTACCATGGGAACAGATTAGGGTTCCAGAATCTCAAATCATATTGCTTGAGAAATAGAAGGGAAAGTTGCATCAAAAATAGAAGTAAGAAGACATGATTTTTTTAAGGTGGGAGGGGAATTCAACTTCCAGCTAGAAGTCTAGCTTTGCCTTGCAAAGTTGAACCGAAATGAATCTGCACCGGAGCTGGAGACATGGGGTAAAATTTCTGTGACTAAGTCTTTGAAAACTCATAGTTGAGAAAGATGGTCTCTGCTAGCCATTAATGATCTGCAACCTGGCCCTTAGTCCACCTGTTCCATCACAGATCTTCCATTTTCTTCCTACACAATTAACTGCAGGAGCATTCATTATTCTACGAGATAAGTAACAGGTGCAAAATGTTAATTATTACTTAGGTCTTTCAGCCTAGATCTTCTAAACATGAGCATTCAAAAGCATTTTCAACCCGTGTCTTGAAGTATTTGCATGCCTTTGACTTGTTTCTTTTTACGGATTTCCTAAAAAGAGATTTATTGTTAATGCAATAGTAGTTCATCAATAATAATTTTCTGAAGTTTGCACATTTCATATAAAACTTTCAGGGACCCTCCCCTCCTTAAAAATCTCAGTCGCATTTTGTATGATGTCACAGTATCTTGAAAACAACTGAGGAATTCTAATGCTGTCTCTTTGTTTACCGGTTTTGAGATCATTATGCATACTCTAATGCACAATTATAATTATGCATTCATGCTGTTACCTGTGCCTGCTTAGTTCGGGAATAGTGTGAAGCAGCTATCTCGGAGCTACAGGCTGTTTCCCATCACTTAGATTCTGATCAGGCTGTTTGTTGAGTCTTATTGGAACACTGGCTGTCTCTGCTCCAGTCCCAGGGCTGGACTCTTCTTTTTACCATGGAGTTTCCCTCCCTGCCCTTTCGTCTCCAACACTTAATCTTTACTTTTAATACAGGGAGAAAAAAGCTACCAGATAGTTTGGGTTTTCTTTTTAACTGTTTAGTCTATTCACACTAGTTAAATGAGAGGGATTAAAAAATTCTTCAGTTTATGTATACTCCACATTTAGCATTCTACATTATAAATGAAGATACCATCATTTTTCACGGGTAAGACTTAACTATCAACTGGCCTTATCATTAGGTTTACTTTAGCATTGCTTAAATTAGTCTAGTGCAAAATTATCAAGCTTTCTTCCATATGTTGTTGAACGGTGTGATCTGAGGGAGAAAAGGGAGTTTCTCTGTGTTGAGTCCTTATCAACACTTGGAACATATTCGTCCAGTGGCTATCTTGAGACTGTACTTTCTGTGGCAGCAAAAGGGTTGTAGTAACAGATTTCATTGAGAAATAGGTCTTCCCCAAATACCATAAAAGTCTTGAGTATTAGAAAAGAGCATTTGACTTAGTCATGAAAATATGTGTTTAAGTTTCATGCTTTACTGGTGATACAGTCTTCATCGATCTGGGACATTTTACCCACAAATAGTACATACAAACAAGTTCATGTACAAATACACACACACACGTATGCACATCATTTTGCCCTGTGTACAAAATGGGGCAAAGCAAACTTCTAAATTTTGTTGTTGTTGCTGCATTTTTCTTTCACATAGAATTGGGTTAGGGAATTCTATGTCAGTGTGAATTAGAGATACATTTTCATGATTCTCAAGTGTGTAAAAGTCCCATGAAGGAGTCAACAGAAATGGGTGTGGTTTCTAAAGGGATTCCACCTTTGTTCCTATGAAGCAAAGCACTCTTGTGCCATTTATATTTAACACCACTCTGTTTATTTAATTTTGTACATGTTGAAGGACACCATGAATTTGTGTTTAAACATCAAGAAAAGGAGCAAAGTTTGAGAAGGCCACCTGAACAGCCTGGACTTGTCTGATTCATCAGTTCCTCTCACAAAGGCGAAGAAGAGAATCCTAGAGTCAAATGTAGCCCAAACCATTGAAAAGCCCTTGTTCCTTCATTCATAATTTGCTCAGAGAACTCATCCATTGTGGCTCAGGGAATTCAACCACTTACAGACACTTAGAACAAAGCTCAGGATTAGTGAAGGCACAGATCCCATAAAAATTGTAGAAATGACATGAAACAATGACACTTTAGGGAAAAAGTCACAGTCTCCTTAGCAATCAAAGACTGTTCTTTGATTTAGACTTCTTTTATTTTGGGGCAGGTAACAAAGGAGACAAGAAAAACATTAAATAAGTACATCTGGTTAAGATAATCACATTTAAGACATTATATGCCTGCGTACAATATAACACAAAATCACATCTTCAAAATAGTCTTACTACATAAAGAACTCTCAAGTTGGAGTTCAAAGTGGAGAATTAGCAGAATTAGGAATGCAATGACCAGAACTTTATTCCTGCTACTTCCCCAATGCCTTACAAAGCAGAATTTAGGTCTGAGGGTTGCTAATAAAACTATAGGCAGAAATAAGAGGGGATTAGTGCATTGTATGTGACTGTGAGAAAGATTGTCTATAAATTTCTAAAGCTTAGTTGAGAGAATATTGAAAGACTTTAGAATAAGGAAATGATTAAATGTTTAAGAATATAGATATAGTTAACCTAATTCAAACATTATATAATATATTTAAGTTACATAATATCTCTTATCATTAATAATAGATGTATTTTGTGCTTTAATGCATAAGGTAAAAAGGAAAACACAACTATGAAATTTAGACTAAAGAAAAAACTTTTTTATTAAGTAAAGTTTTTTATAATGCAAGTTATTATTCCACTAACATAGAAGGATCATCAAATTTATGTCATTGACATAACAAGGATGAGGGGTATTTTTGGCTCCAACTAATACAGTAAATAGATGAAGGATCAAGTGGCAAAAATCTTACACTTTTTGTCTATTATACGTTATTCTGTTGATATGGGTGACATAAGTTCAATAGATATTAGATCTTATTCTGTGAAAGGGTGACACATAGTCCAAGCTGGCTTTCTTCTTGTTAGGTAACCAAGGCATACTTAGGACTTCTGTCAAACATTTGATGATTTTCTCAAATGTTGCCCCATTCATCAAGTCAAGGCCCACAATAAACATAAGAAGCACTCACCCCAATGAGTCCTTAGGACAACAAGAAGAGAGCTGATGCTCCGAGAGCTGTACTTGCCTGCCCAAATCACACCCCATGCAACCAAGCTGGAAAGCTGGCTTCAGACTCAAACGAGCTTCCTCTTAGGCTACAGTGTTGTTTCTCCACGAAGTCTACAAGGGCATGAACCAAGATTCCTCCTTCTTACCGTCATGATTTCCACAACATCCCAGAAACATGCTGTTGTGAGCATTCAATGACTAATATATCTAAATTATAGTTTAACATTTTGCTTTCAATAGTTAGTCAAAAGAACAACCTTGGCACATTGTTTTCACATCTACTTTATTTCTACCCAATGCTTCTCACTAAGGGAATCCTTTTGACTTTCCAGATTAAATTTCTGTGTTGTCCAGCAGGGGAAAAAGCTGTGATTGGGTTTTAGTCCAATCCACCTGTGTTAAAAAGCCGTCTCATCAAGTACTGAATACCCAGGCAGATAAGCAGTATATCCAAAGGTTCTGAAGAAAGGAAGTGTTCTGCACTACCAAGGGCTGCCTGGACTATCCTCTGCTCAGATACACTCAGATACCTTATCATAAGTTAAGTGAACTCACCTATGTTTGTGAAGCAACAATTACAAACCAGGGAAGAATATTATTCTGTGTGTATTCTTGTGTAACCAGTGCAGTTTCATATCTTGAACCTCACCTCATCCTGGATCTCATCATGAATTCTGATTATGAATGGAAATGCTTATAAAGGCTGTTTTTTAAAATCTGGTGTAAGATACAATCATCTCTATAAGTCTAAAATGCCTAAAGTCATGAAAACACAATATTCCAAGGCATTACCCATTTTCAATATTTTATATCACTAAGTAGACCACATTTCGTCTGTTCCTCTTACTTGAAGCCTAGTACTGATATTTAGCATCTCAACTAGACTTACAAGACCCCAAACTGTGCAAATGTGAGAAATAATTCACCACAAAACTATAAATTTCACAGCTCAAGAACCCTGAAGATTATTAATGAGGCGCCATGCAATTAGCTTCTACAAAGTACAGCAAGACATCATGCATAATGTAAAACAGAAACTGCTAACCAGTGGCTCGTGGAAGATCATTTAAGCTAGCTTGCATGAGCAGGAAGAACTGATATTAAGCACACTTCCTAAGAAGACCCTCAGTGCCCTCACACCGTGGAGAGAATTCAACTTCCTATAGATTACTAAGAAGAAAACAAAGGACAATTCATGGTTAAGGACTGTCTAGCAATGAGTACTTGGCTAAGTTATTTAGCTTTTTAGACTCTGCATGTTTATCTATAAAATAGATATAAAGGTATTTATGGGATTGCAAAAATAATCAGTTTAGATACAATATAGCACGTAAAATTTTAACACATAGCTGCTGCTTAATAAATGCAAGAGAATAAATCATACATTAGGGAAATTTGTAACTTTTGAGTTAGCCAGAATTACTATTTTACTGGGAATTCTAAACGTTTGAGAAAACATATTTCTTTAATAATAAGTAGAAGCATAAGCTAAACATTTACAAGGACTTACATACCCAGTACTGTTAGTATACATTACATGTGTGAAGTCATTTGCTTTTTAAAATAACCCTGTACCACAGATAGTTTTGTAATTTAGATTTTCATGTTATGTGTATGTGTGATTGCCTCTGTATATACATGGGCATCGCTTGCATGCATGGTGCCCGTGAAGACTAGAGAGGACGGCTACAGAACTTATGGAACTGGAGTTACAGACAGTCGTGAGCCAATGGTGGGGATGCTAGGAACTGAACCTAGATCTTCTGCAAGACATGCAAGTGTTCTTAACTCTTGAGCTTTCTCTCCAAACCCATAAACCAATCAATCAAACAATTGAATGAATTCTTAGTAATTTCTACAAAGTCACACACTTCCTGAGTTGATGTGCATATGATGGTATTCACTCAGTCATTTGCCTCCCACAGACAATTAAGCCACCTTTGAATCCTTAATTAGCAAAGTGTATTAAATTAGTTAATGAACATATATTTAAAATATGCATATTCATCTGGCCATTGTAGTGGTTAATATTGATTACCATCTTGGCAGGATCTGCAAACATCTAGGGGAAAAGCCTCCAGCAGAGTAGAGAGTCATAAATTGATATAGTTGATCATAGCAAAAGGTTGAGTAGCAATAAGCTGGTATTTAATAGGCGAGATGCATAGCTGAACTCCTAATATGCATCTTGAAAGATCATTATGATTAAATTTGAGATATAACTATAAAAATATGGGCCATGTTTTATGGTATTTCATTGCTACACATGAGAAACTTGAATGTGTTTAGCCAGACTCTAAATTTAGCCCCATAACTACCATTAAACACCACTCTATCCCTAACATAGACTAGCAATTATTTCTCCTTTGTGAGAACACTGCCATTTCATCATCGGTCATGGAATATGCATTGCAGTTTCCAAGTGTATCAATCATAGGCTTGAATATAATTATCTTGATTATTAATATTGATTTAAGTAATCTATGTGAGTGCTACTTAAGTATTATTGTTAATACATTGGGAGCATCTAGGGGAAGCGTAAGTCATCTGTCTCTCCATTCTTGAAGTTTTCTGTGCAGAGCTTATTAGTAAACTTCTGCACATATGATGACCACAAGTAATTTCCATAGAAGCCCAAAATGATTATTCAAATAACTGAACAGTAGCCTTCTCAAAACAGAAACAATTGAGATAAGGACAAAGCTGGACGTGTTGGACTATTACTAGCTGAAATGAATTTACACATAATGTTCTGTTATTGACATTGCAAAAACCACATTTAGACAATGCAAACAAATTTCTTCCAAATGTTAAGCTAACTTGCATGTAACTGACAACCATAAAAACACTGATATTGGTATTCAAACCGTAAACTGTAATCGATGCCATAGTTTGTCACTTTAACCCAATTTAAACTCACTAGCATATATGTTGATGCGTCTATTCACAGCTCTTACTGTTTAAGAGAACCTGATCAGCTAAAGACAAGGTGTGATATTGCATATGTCTAATCCAAGCACTCAAGAGGCTGAGGACAAAATATCTCCAAGTTCAAGTGCTGGCTAGGCTACATAGTAAGACCTTGTCTCAAAAGGGAAAAAAGAAAAGAAACAGTAGCCAAGGAAAGAAAGGGGAAAGAAGAGCAGAAGGGGGGCAGATTAGAGAGGGAAGGAGGGAGGAACAGGGGAGGGAGGAGATAAAATAAGAGAAAGAGAATTGAAGTAGACTTACTAAAGTTTGTCTCATTACTGAGACTCACATGTCAAACATCTTACTAATAAATTACTTTTTTAAAAATTCATGTTTATTCTTTGCTCTTCATTAGAAAAATCATGTCACTGAAAATTAGCAACAACAGAGAAATATCACATTACAAAAATTGATCCAGATGCAACATTGACAAAGATGAACCTCATTTGACTTCACAGCATGCCATTTTAGCTCCCCACGCATGGACCAGCAAGCCGAATAGCGTCTGGGTGTTAGAGACATGGAGCGCTAGAGTTTATTAGTGTCCTGCTCCTACATCTTCAAGAGGGAAAGGAAGGTAACCCACCTTGGTGAGGTGGACACTTGTTCTGTAAAGAACAGCTTTACAATAGTCTTTCCGTGTGTGTTGGTTAGGTAAACTTATTTAAAACCTCCCTCATCACCAAAGCCTTTTAGATACCTGAGCCATTTGTAACATTCTTGTAAACAATTTGTCATAGGATTAGCATAAGCTTTGCTCAACTGCCCTAATACTCTGACATTTGTGCTGAGCTCTTTCTGAACCAGAATTTAAATAACGCGACAATAATGTTTTGTGGGGGGAATATATCTTTACGAAATATACTGTTACCAATATAATACCTAGCACTAACTTTAATATTGATGTATTTTTACCATGGAGGGGACTCACTTTTCTCATTTCCATGCTTATTTTAATACAAATATTTTTAACTTAATTATGACATCAGAAATTTTTAAGTTCTAAATACAAGTAAGCTAATGTTAGTCTAAGATAATAGATATAAAGATACACAGCAGGAATATTAGTAATTAAGAGAATATATTTGCTTATTACAGCTTTAGTATTATTATATTGAGACCCTTTTCTCCCTTATGACTGCCCCAAATGCTAAGAATAGGTTGCAGATGAGGGCTTAGGACTAAACAAATCATTTGTATTACCCCCCCAATACTCATGGGGCACTGGAGAAGAAGAAACAAAGATAATCTAAAATCCAGAAGACAGGGAGGAAGGCAATCAAAACCTTGTCCTCTAGACGGGGGTTCAGCCAGCGGAATCAAGATCTCAGAGCAGCTACGATTGTTCTGCCTGGACCTGTAGAAGACAGAGCCTCTGAATAGTCACTCATGGATGGGGCTCAGGGTTTATGTGACCTTACCTTGTACTGCTGAGCGTGAGCACCTGATGATGATAATTATCAGCTGTCTATGTACTAGTGTACTCACCGGACTTCCATGGATAGCTCCATTCACAAGACCACCCAGGTGGCCGTGCACACAAACAAAACCAAAACAAAAAGCCGTGAATTCAAGTAAGGAGATTACAGAAGTGGAGGTGGGTAGAGGAAGGAGGGAAAAAGGAAGAAGGGGGTTGAGAGCAATCAGAATATAGATAGATAGATAGATAGGTAGGTAGGTAGGTAGGTAGGTAGGTAGGTAGG
>LOJH01066563.1:0-10327 GCA_001685095.1 Ellobius talpinus | reverse complement strand
GGGGAGGATGGGGAGAGCTTTGGGGGTTGGGATGGTTAGAATAGAGGAAGGATTTTCCTGCCCCTACTTAATGTGGCAAACTTTGTTGACTTTCCATGGTAGCCTTTAGGGGTTGGGAGGAGTGGATAGAGGTGTATTAGGGGTGGAGTGGGGGGAACTGTGATAGAATGAAAAATGAAATTAAAAAATTTTAAAAAGGAAATAAAATGATTTGATTTTCAGACTTTCTGTTTTCCAGCTTCTTTCTCTTACAGTGATGATTTGAGATAACAACTTTCAAGCTGTTAATTGTCTACTTTTATTTATTTGCAAATCTGTCTAGGATCCTAGTATTGGTAAGAAATAAAACATTAGTGTCAACTAATTCTTTTGTTTGGGGGTATAAATATGTGCACAACTTCATTCAAATAAGGATAAAATTTTGATTTTTTTAAGTTTTGGAGGGTTTATTGATTGTTCCCTTGAACAATCCACTTTGTTCGCTGTGAACTACAGAGCAGAATCCATGGTTGGTGACATTAGATGTGAACTTGTTCTGGCATTTGTGCTATGCAAGTGTCTCCATTATGTAAAAATTGTGCTGTTAGGTGAGTCATCAAAAACTGCAGGGTTATCCTTCCACAAAACAGAAGCAGAAAAAAAATGTCTGCTATGTTTCCTGAACTGAATTTATCAGTAATAATAAACTCTTCTGGTATAGGATGTTAAGAAAATTAGAGCCGACACTTGACTGCCTACCACCCAGTGAGTGTCCTAAGTCATAAAGCTAGACAGGAAAGAATAGAGTAGTCTTGATCAGTGATCCACCTGGTTCTCATTAGGTTTGATCATTGAAACTAAGAAAATGGCACAATTGCCTGACTACTACACCTCACTCAGAAAACCCTATCTGCGTAAAAAAAAAATACAGCCTGGCAAATTGCGACACCTATTTCAACAGGATTCTTCTCCATCTGTGGTAATAAGAAAGACAGAATTGCCTGATGAGTTGTAAACCTCCTTAGGGCATTTCTTTATCATTGTAGAGTCTTGACTAGTTGGAACAACCCCTAACCCAAGTTACAGGGTTATCTTACTGAGTTTGGCATATTTTTGCTGAATTTTGTTAAACTGTTTTAAGATCTCTAAGCCATCTCTAGGAACTTGGAATGGCTGATTTTAGAATTTTTGAAATTTTCAAAATTTAGAAATTTTGAAATTAGTTAACATATCATAGACAATATTTCTCTGAGCTTCAATCACTTCTATTATATAAGCCTCTGCTTTCCACAGGGTTTATGGCCAATGACTTGAAAAGTCAAGTTACTGATGCAAGGCCAAAAAATTAAGACCACATAACCTGAGATAACTATTTTTGAAACACTTTTTTTATAAGTTTCACTTAGGTTGCAATGTTAATATATTCTGAAAAAAATAGAGTAATACATTTCCAGAAATTTCTAGTACAAAATGCATCTTGTATCTAGGTAAGTGTTTCTCAACCATCCTAATGCTGTGACCCTTTGATAGAATTCCTTGTGTTAGAGTGACTTCCAACCATACAATTATTTCATTGCTATTTCATAATTGTAATTCTTCTACTGTTATAAACTATAAAGTAAATGATATGCAGGATATCTGACACATAATCCCCAATGGGGTCACAACTCACAGGTTAAGAACTACTGATCTAGATCAATGAGAGGTTCTAAAAGGTAGATCACATCTTTAGAAATGTGATGTCTCAAGCACACAAATAGAGCTCATAATAGTGGATATATTTAGTTTCCAAGGACTTGAAATTGTGAGTTGCAAATCTTGACTAAGAAATAGATAATTTATCACTGTGAAATGCACAACACAGCCTGTTGTAATTTCCAGTATATTGAAATATCCTTTAAAAATATCCAAAGTCAAGAAAAAATACCATATAAAATGTAAGGAAGAAAGCACAGAAATAATGATAATCAAAGACACCATTATGAGCTTTACCAATGACCTGAGAAAAAAAGAGTTAACACAGAAAACTGTAAGCTGATGTCATTAACTCCAGCAGAAAAACTGCTTTTAGAAATAACTTCAGCAAGAAATTAGTTTATAATTATTAGAGTTCAGCTATTAATTTTGCCCTAGATTATATTAAAATTGGGGTAAGTGATAAGAAACAAGAATAACAAATTTTAATATGAGAATGTTTATAAAGCTATATAAGTGTGTGTCTGTACACATGAGCACACACATTAGGGTACAGTTGCTAAAGTGTTTCTGATACTGGAACACAACCATAAAGATAACAATAGTAAATCAAATTCTACAACTTATGAGGCATTAAAATCTCATGGATATTAAAATACTTAGTAATATATGACAAATGTAGTGAGAACGTTGTAAGTTACAAAGAAATCATAAGCAATGCTATTGTAGACAGTCACATTGACTAAAATATCAACTTCAAGATGCAAACAGTGACTAGCAATGTTTAGATACAGCAAAAGACTGACAACTTTAAGATGTGAGTAAGATGTAGGTGGAAAAAGTGGAGAGGTCTTCAAATACACATTTCTTTAAGCCTGCAAAAAGTAAGAGTCACTGGGCTACTTAATCATTGCATTAGATACCCTTTTGATGCTATAACGAAATCCCATGGCTCAGAAGAATTTATAGAAAGAAGAGTTTCTTTAACTTACAATTCCATAAGGAGAGTGTATAATTGTTGGAGAGCTGGGACAGCAGACAGCCAGAGCAATAAACCTAACAAGTATAATTCCATCCACACTTTGGAAGTAGATAGAAAACTAGAAGTATCATGAAGCAAAGGACTTTCTAAGCCAACTCCTATGATGTATGTCCTGTGTAAGGGTTCACTCATTAAAGGTTCTATAACCTTCCCAAACAGCACGGCCAAATGGTTATGAGAGTTGAAAACCATGACTCATTTCTTAGTCACAGCTTGACAATCATAAGTAGTATAATTACAATTATATAAGTCTATAAATATCTGACACCAGGCAGAACACTTGAAAGGAGATTAGAAGAAAATAAAGTTGAGGGGATGGGAAAAAATAATAAAGTCAAATTTGGTAGTCAGTTTACAGAAAGACGTGTGCCGTGGAGCGGTGTGGCAACAACAAATCTTTATTTATTTATTTATTTATTTGTTTGTTTGTAACAACAAATCTTTAAAGAGGCAAATGAACACGAGAGAGAGTTAAAAGGTACATTTTGGGAATGAAAACCAAGATGGAACAAATAATGACTCTGCTTGAGATAAAAAGGAAAACAAGCCATAATTTCTGAGATTATGTATTGAAAAGACATTACATTTGTAACAGAAAGAATTAAATTTTGTTTGAGATAGTTTTACTTTGATTTATTTACATGTAAAAAAGTTCAGAAAGTTAAAGAACCAGAAGTCTATTTAGGTAGAAATTTGAAAAACAAGTTCAAAACCCAAGTAGCATATTTAATGTAATATTAGCCAAAGGTAAACTGAACTTCTTTGTAATACACACACACACACTTATATAGGTCATGCATATATATCATATATATATGATATATATGCAACTGTGACTATATGCAGGTACATTATACTATATACTGGTGTTTATGTGTTTATATGTACACCTGAGAGAGGGGGATGGGCAGAGATATAAACAGAGAGAGAAAAGGAAAGAGGAGCAGCACCTTAATGATTACTAGTAGTTTGACCTTTCAAGAACACATATGAGACAAAGTCATAACTGAAATAGAAAAACATCCCACCCCACACAGTGCAAAAAGACAAGCATGAAATATTCATGACAGTGTAGAATATGACTATTTTACACTGATAAAAATGAGAAGCCTTCTATAGCAAAGGTTCTCAACCTTCCTAATGCTGTAACCCTTCAATACAACTCCTCATGTTGTGGTGACCCCAATTATAAAATTATTTTTGATGCATCATAATTGTATGTTTTCTACTATCATAAATCATAATGTAATTATCTGTGTTTTCTGTTAAGATTAAGCAGTTGCTATGAAAGGGACATTTGACTATCCTCCCCAAGAGTTCACAACCCCCAGGCTAAGAACTGCTGTTACTTAATTTAGCACTGTGTACCTAAGTAATAAGAGGATTAGAAACACCAAAGTTACCTTGTAACATCAAAGTCATTTATTTCTTAAAAATTAGGCCAATATCCCACTGGCAAGAAATTTAAAATTTTAGTACTCATTTATTAAAATATCAATAAAAACAAAGCCTAGCTGTCAAGACTGTTACGATTTCAGCATTCTAAATATTCTATGCTTTCCTTAGCACCTAACTTTATTACAATATAATTAAAGCAAAGTTGTTCTCATTCCACATTAGCTAATTTTACTTTAGCCGGTGATTAGTTTCAGACTAAAGTAGAAATGAGAGGTCACAAAGGCCAAGCCTTCTTCTCATTGAAGACCCCATGCAAAGCCTGAAACACTTTGTTCTTCCCTCTCTTACTCATAGATCCAGACAATGAGGTGGACAAAATCCATCTTCCAACACAACTCAGGCAGTCAGAATTCTTTATTACACTCTTATAAAATGAGTCACACACAGTAAGAACAAAATGTAATTAAGCCAACAATGCTTTTGGTATGGGAGGGCCTTCTGTCTATGTATTGCTTTTATTGGTTAATGAATAAAGAACTGGCTTGTCCTATAACATAGGAGGAGGAAGGCAGTTTTGGGGAGAAGCCATGGAGCTCCTGGAGATTGATGATGGAACATTAGCTGGTAAGCCACAGCCACGTGACGATATACAGATTAATGATGATGGGTTAAATTAAGATGAAAGAGTTAGCAATAATGGGTCAAGCAGTGTTTTAAATAATATAGCTTCTGTGTGATTATTTCACATCAAAGAAAGCTGGGTGGCCAGGAATCAACAAGACCCTTCTTGCTACATGTTTTGCAACATTAGACTCTTAAAGAGCCTGCATTAAATTTGAGAATAAAGCAGCTGCCATGCAGCATTGCTGTTCTTATTTCCTCAGTGGATACTAGATACTGCACTTATCTGGAACATGACATTAGGTTTCAATCTTAGGAGAGAAAAATGCTTTCCATATTTATCTGTTTGTTTACTTATTTATTCATGTTTTAGACCCCAATCTGCAGGATTGCCTACATGAAAGTAATATGCTCAGAAATAATAATAATTGTTGAGATACTGGGTTTGGTTCAGAAAGATGAACAGAGATTACTGTCCTACAAAAATGATAGGAAATGCTGTGGAATGGTCTCATTCACTGTAGGGAGAAATTGCAAAAGAAAACTGAAAGGAAAAATAATACTCTACTCTAGGGTTCCTCACCTTCTCGTGTGGTGTGTGTGTGTGTGTGTGTGTGTGTGTGTGTGTGTAGATAGAGGGAGAGAGAGAGGGAGGGTGGGAGAGAGAGAGAGAGTTTAGCAGTGCCTTTGTCCATTATTTTTCAATCTCTTTCTTGAGATGAGTATTCAATTCTTACTAGAAAGTACTGAGTGTTTTCAAAAATGCCTACAGCTGTGTATTTTCCATCCGAATAAATACTCCACAGTTTCATCACACTGAGATACTCACATTTTCTTTGCAGCTCTGAATTCTATCATCCGTCATTTGGCAAACATTGGTCTATCATTGTATCCCTGTAGTTTTGACATTTTGTTAAAAGCGGCAACAACATTTATTTCCAGATAAATGTTAGGTTCATTTGTATGCTGTTTCAGTTCTCATCTCTCTCACAACTCAGGAAAGGACTTACAGAGTTTGATATTGATCAGAAAAATCTCACTCCTACTCATTAAGAGATATCCAATACCTCAGGTCAGCTGTGAAAGCTGGAGGATTGGGAGGAGAGCTCTATGACTCTGTCCTCTGGATATAATATGACTTCTGCACACAAGAACTGAAAGCAGCTATGGTTATCTGTGCAATCCCTGTAAAAATCAACCTAGTTAAGCAAGGTGGGCTGAGAGATTTCTAAGGCCCCTACCTAGTAGAGGAGATAATGGCAGTTGGTAGCTGTTGAGGAGAGTATAGATCATTTTCTTTATGAGTATGCCCAGTGGTAGGTTTCCCATGACTCACTGGGTGACTTATATGCACATTGACAGAGAACTTAAACAAATAAAAAACATCTTAAGTGGCAATAGAAAATAGAAAGACAAAATCATTGATGTCTTTCCAGGGACCCCTGGTGGGTTTTTCCTTGCTTTGTTGCTTTGCCCTCTCAACATTTATGCATATTCTAATGCCTAACACTTAGTGAAGGGTTGCCTAATATTGCAAACATGGCACAGAAGGTGTTTCCCTCTCTCATTGGCTCTTCCATTCTAAACTTAGGTTCCCTTATTTAGGTACTTCCACATTCCTAAGGGCACCAAGGTCTATTCATTTATTTGGCCACCTCCTTATACTAGACTCATTCCTGAGACTGATCCGCAAGGTCTAACTATCAAACCATCAAGGTCCAGTAATCAAAAATTCCTATTTGAGACCAGAGGTGTTGGTGCATGCTTTTAATTCCAGCACACAAGTGCAGGCATGTATCTTTGAGTTTCAGGCAAGCCTTGTCTATGGAGCTAGTTCTAGGAGAGCCAGGGCTACACAAAGGGACATCTTGTCTCAACTCCTCCCACTCCCGCCAAAAAATTGCTATTTGACTACCCTGATTAACATAAACAATGAGAATTAACCAACCCATCTTAGTTCCTTCTAACACAGACCTCCCCTTTCTTTCCTCTTAAAATTCTTTTTTTATCAAGTAATTTTATGATGGTCCATTCTTTTTATTATTATTTATTTATTTATCAAGTACAGTGTTCAGCCTCCATGTATGACTGCAGGCCAGAAGAGGGCATCAGATCTCATTACAGATGGCTGAGAGCCACCATATGGTTGCTGGGAATTGAATTCAGGACCTCCAGAAGAGCAATCAGTGCTCTTAACCTCTGAGCCATCTCTCCAGCCCTCCTCTTAAAATTCTTGCAAAGATATTTGCTGCTGTTACTGATTCAGTTCAGCCATATTTGCTTTGCTTTGTAAAGGATCTTTTGTGTTGAAAATTGCTGTTTGTCTGTGGGCTGTGCCTACTTCAAGGCCCAGGAGGAGCAAGCTGGGCTCAGGTCCCTTTACTTAGATGAAAGCGTAAAAATCAAAAGAAACTTTTAGGCTACAGTGCTATTAACTTTTTCTTTTTCCAGCTGTTTTGAGTTTAGCTATCTGGGAAAATTATGTATTTAAATTTCAGGAACAGACTATGAAGACTAGACAAGATAAAACTAAACATGTGAAGACCAGACAGGTAGTATGAAAGTAATAGCAATGATGAAACTAATTAACATAATCATACCTTCACATTATTTCCACATAATTTTTTCTTGTGAGGAGAGCTCTTAAGAGCTCATCTCAGAGACTTTTATCCATAAAACATAGTTTTCCTAATGAGGACTTATCCTGTACTGAGGAATACATTCATTTTATGACAAACTGTGCGCCATGCAGCATTTTCCATCACACCCTTCCTGTGGGCTACCACTCTTCGCTCTGCCTTGACATTGATGCTTGTGATTTTTTCCAGATTAAATATTACAGGTTAGGAACTATGTGTTTGTCCTGTTGCGGTTAGATCACTACATGCATCATAAATTATTTCACAATAATTTGTGCTATTACAAGGATTTCCATTTTTCTCTCTCTCTCTGTTTCTCTTTCTCTCTCTCTATCTCCCTGCCATCTGTCATGTGTGTGGACAGTGAGACAGAAATTTCGTTCCTATATCCATTTGTCTTTTGATGGAAAGTTAGATATAGTACAATGAGCTAAAAACTGAAATAACCTATTTTTATTACCTTGGCTATTGTTGAAATGAAGATAAGGATGTTGGAATCTCCCATATGTTTTTTTTCTCCTTTGAATAAATACTTAGAAATGAAATTGCTGGATCATATGATGATTATGTTGCAACATAACTCTATTTTATTAAATGCTTGTACTGGCTTATATTTCTGCCAGTGTGTGAGAATTCCCTTGTATCAACAACCTTAACAATATGTAATATGTATTTTCTTTCTGATAAAACTTACTCTATCTGATATCAGATGTGTATTCTGCTATTTCCTGGGTGTTTTAAATTGTGATCCATGATGTTTAGTGATATTGTATACTCTTCCATATGTCTGTTATCCATTAGAACATTTATTTGGTGAAATGTCTACTCACGGTTTTGCCTGTTTCTAATCAATTTATTTTGGATTTAACACTAAATTGGATTAGTGTATGTGTAATAAATGAACATGTGCATGTATAATACATATATTAAGCAATTTACCATTCTAGAGACATAATTTTAACATATTTTATTCAGTTCAATGGATTACATTTTAATGTTATTTTTTACCTATATAAACATTTTTGCTGCTTTTACCAAGATGTAGTGTAGTCAAACATTTTTTATTTTACTTTTGTTTGCATAGTATTTTGGTATGATGTCAAAATATATGATTGCCAAGACCAATGATGATACCTTTTCCCACTTGTTCTCAGAAGTTTATAGTTTTATGTCTAAAATTTATATTTTAATACACTCAATTACTTTTTATGTAGGGTACAAGCTTAGGATCTAATTTCATTCCTGTTAATGTATATATTCAAATTTCCCAAATCTTTATAAACTTCTGACAAGGCATAAAACTGATTGTATGCAATAGAATATTTTTCTGAGCACTTTACATTGTTTCAACAGTCTCTTTTATTTTTATTAGTACCATACTAACATGATTTTGCAAATTTTGTCGTATGCTCTGAACACTGAAGTTTAAGGACTTTAATTTTTCACCTTTCTTAAAAATATTTAGTTGTTCTAGATCATTTTTATTGCATAAGGATTTGTGACTTTTATCACTATTTCTGTAAAAAAAATACCGTTATAAATTTGATCGAGCTTGCTTGATTGCATAAGTCAGTTTGAGATGTGGACATTTTAGCAACAGTAATTCTTTCAGTCCCCAATCATGAGTGCTATTCCCTTTACCTTCAGTTTCATTCATCAATATATAGTTTTCAGCATAATTATCTATACTATCAGTTAAATGTATTCCTATTTTGCATTTAATATGTTTATAACATTCAATTTTACTGTTTTGTTCTATTGTTACTAATCTGTTTTGGGATAGTTTTTGGAGTTTATTAAAACAGCACTGACTTTTTAAAGTTAATTTTAAACCTTGCAAGCATTATGGGATTTATTAGTTTTACAATTTTTGTGGATGACTGGTATTTACTGTATAAAAAAATCACTTCATCTGCAGACACTTTAATTCTTTTCTTCTGATTTGGATGATTTTGTCTTTTTTCTAATTATGCTGGTAGGACTCACAACACTATGTTGAATAGATGTAACAATATATGATTGTTTATTTACTGATCATAATAGGGATAATATTAGCTTTTGAAAATTAAATATTAAGTGAGAAAGAATTTTCATGTATTTACTTTGTTATGTGGGAGTACATATACTATTTCTACATCTAAATTTTGAGAATTTTTTAACCTGAAAAAATATTGAATTGCAAAATGCTTATTGTGTATATAACAACACCGCTGTGTCACTTTTAGCTACATTTTATCAGTGTTATGATGTTGAAAATTTTTTTCCTTCAGGATAAATTCCACACAAATGTGGTATGCATTCTTTTTAATAAACTGCTAATATCTGTTGTGAATATTTTTATTAATGTTTATGAATCAGGATTTCATTGTGCTATAATTTCTATTCAGGTTTTTCTTTGATATCAATAAACTGATTAATGTTTGCCAAATAGGTTTGGAAGTGCTTTTCCCACAGTCTTTGAAACAGTATTTGAAAGATTGATGAAACTATTTTAATTCGATTTTCCCTCCTCTGATCTTAGATATTTGTTTGTTCAGACACATTTATTATTGCTTCTTCCATAAAAGTTTCAGTACATTCATGTTTCAATTTCTACTTATTGTATTTTTCAAGTAATTTTGTCATTTTTCTATTTTCAATTTAGGGACATATATTTGTTCATGACAGTCTGTTCTGCATGTATTTCGATGCTTTTGAATTTACAATATCTCCTCTTTTAGTTACAATATTGAATTTTTTCTAATTTTCTTTTCCAAATGATCAATTCAGTACCATAAGGGTCTACAACTAACATCAGTTAACTGTGTATTATAGGAGATGTGGGAACTTCAGGTTCCTCTCTTTCCCCTGTAGAAGGAGCTGCATGATAGGGGAGCAGGCCTGTTTTTCATCCCGCCCAGCTCCTGCACGGCTAGCTTATGCCCCAAAATAACAACACACAAATTGTATTCAT
>LOJH01066562.1:0-10091 GCA_001685095.1 Ellobius talpinus | reverse complement strand
TGGCCAAACAGTGTTGTAATTAATATAGTTTCTGTGTGATTATTCAGGTCTTGGTGGCCGGAAAACAAACAAGCAGTCTCCATCTACACACCTTCCTTCATCCCTTTTGGATTTGGGGGTGGTTGCATGGGTGCTCACTGCTGGGAGTGGCCAGGACACAGGCAGGGCTGAGAAGGCTTCCTGATGAGAAGACAAGTGTAGCAGGCCCATTGTTGCCCCTCAGCTTCCTCCAACCTGTAACCAGGGTTGTAGCAGGGTAGGGAATGACTGAAGTGGAACGTGGGCCTTCCCCAGTGGCAGAAGCCACACAGCAGAATGGCTGAGCCAAAGCTGGAACAGACGGAGTGGCTGCAGGATCCACATGCCTCTCCCTGGAGCTGGGGATAGTAACACCCATGTTGGCAGCCAGGGTCTCTGTCCCCCACAGTTGACACCTGAAAGTTCTGGACAGAGAGGTCTGTCCTTCATTACAAAGTCATCTTGAATCAGGTTTTTCAGTCTAGGACTTGACGGTTCCTAGAACAGTGGAATGCTGTGGTGAGCCAGCTTCCAGAAACTGAATCATCCAGGCTTGGGTTAAGGGTCGGTGGGGAGGTTCCCCTCCTTCTGTTTTGAGAAACATCTTAAGAGAGTCAAGCTGTTTTACTGTGGTCTGGGGGCTGGCTAAGGGGTCAGGGCTTGGTCTATTTTTGTTCCCTATGAGGGGTTCCTGACTCCCAGAGTTCTTAAGCATGTTTGTTTCTCTGAAAGTTTCAGGGGGGATGAAGTGGGACCCAGGGCTGCTTGGCTCTGGAACCAGATGCTCTGTCTCATCACTTGTAGGGGGGGTAAGGTTATTCAAAACATCAAAGCTTTTAAAAAATTCCACATTAAGGTAAGCAAGTCCATTCTGTCTGAGATGTCACCTGGTGTCTGAATTGTAGAAGAAGAAGAAGGTGTCTGAATGAAATGGGTCCCCCCCTGCAGGCATCCAGCCAGTGACTTTAGGCTGTTTGGAAGTCACTGAGCCCAAGGAGAGCATTGCCAGCCTTCCAAACATGAGGGATGGACACAGGCTCAGAAAGGACAGAGCTGGAGCTGGTGTCCTCAGAGTGCTGGGGACACAGAGACACTCTGGTAGGTACCTCTGCTCATCCTGCCAGCCCACAGCATGTTGCCAGGCCAGAGTCTTCCCACAGATGTCTGGGCATCATCAGAGGCTGGTTCCTCCACTCCAGGAGCACAAATACATGTGTGTGCCCATGCACGCCATTGTCTTTTCTATGCGGTGGCAAAGCACCATGACCAAGGTAACTTATAAATTAGTTTATTACTTTAGCCTCAGGCAGATTCTTAGGACAAGGGCCGGAAATAGCTGCATTCTTTGCCAAGATATAATGAGAATGGTCTCCACAACTCACATTGCTCTCAGAACAAGTGTCTCTCCAAGCTTCTACTAGGAGGGCCCAGTAAGCTCTGCTTACATCATTCAACCACTTTCCCAGTCCAAAGTGTCAAAGGCTTCCACATTCCTCCCCAAACAACATGGTCAGGCCTGCCACAGAAGCAGCCCACTCCTGGCACCAACTACTGTTACTTTTCTATTGCTGGTAAGAGATACCATGAGCAAAGCAACCTATAGAAGAAAGAGTTTATTTAGAACTGACTGTTTCAGAGGGTTAAATCTCACATTGCAGAGCAAAGGTAGGACAGCAAAAACATCTGAGCACTCACATCTTGATCTGAAAGCAGGAGGCAGAGCACACACAAGGAATGATGTGGGTCTTTTGAAACCTCAAAGGCAGCCTCCAGTGGCACACCTCCTCTAACAAGGCCACACCTCCCAATCCTTCCCAAACAGTTCCACCAACTGGGGAGCAAGTATCCAAACACATGAGCTTCTGGAAGCCATTCTCACTCAAACTGCCATACCCAGGCACTCCCAGACACACTCAGACACATTCTGGGCACACCCAGGGATACATAGGAGTAATCGGACTTTCCTTTGGGCCACCACCCCACAAATAATGACATGGAGACTTAATGTTAATTATGAAAGCTTGGCCTTAGCTTAGGCTTATTCCACTAGCTCTTATAACTTAAAGTAACCCCCGCCCTTTTTTTTGAGACAGGGTTTCTCTGTGTAGCCTGTGCAGACCAGGCGAATTGACCCATTTGTATTATTCTGTGTTCTACCTTGTGGCATTACCTCTCTCCTGTTTTGTGTGCCCTACTTGTTCTACTTCTACTGGTGTCTCTCACGTGCCTAGATTCATCTCCTTGTTCCTCTCTCTCTGCCCGGAAGTCCTGCCTAGACCTCCTGCCTAACTATTGGCTGTTCAGTTCTTTATTAAATCAATCACAGCAATATATCTTCATACAGTGTCTAAATAACCCACAACCCCCAGGCACAGCCAGGCACAGCCAGGCACACTCATGCCTATCTGGACATATCCAAGTACACCCACACAAACCCAGACACAGCCACACACAGCCACAACTACATCTCTCGTCTCTTGCTGTGTGTCTCTGCTTCCTCAGCTGATATTTCATCTTGGTCATACCAGATTGGTATAGAGACTGGCCTCAGCCTTCAATGGCTATGAAGAATGGAAATGTCATTTAGCTTAAACCATAGGAAGGGGCCTGTCTCTGCCTGTGACTGGTGTGTTACTGTGCCACAGAGTTCGGGTGAGAGCCCTAGTTCATTTAGATCCCTGGCCCTTTCCCACCCCGACCCACCCCAACCCCACTGCATGCTTTTTCTTTTGCCATCATTAAAAAAAATTTTTTTTTGCCAATTTGCGTTTTTCAAATATTTCTTCTGTGAGCATGCTGTGTTTCTGTCATAACTGAGGGAGTGTTTGCAGGGTCAGCACTCAGGCTCTGGCCAAGTTAGATCAACAGCCTCACGCACAGCACAAGCAGGATGAAAACTTCCGCCTCCGCTGCCCAGGCCTGCTTGGCCAGGAGGCGTCATTTCTGGAAATCTGTGGGCCGAGGCCCAGCCCCGGGCAGCAACCATGTGTCCTGGAGCACAGGGCCAGCATCTAGCCAGAGGTTGGAGTTATCCCCCACTTCTCAAATGAAGAACAAAGAGTGAGTGGAGGGAGGCACTGGCCCATCCCCCACATTTCCCCCTTCTCTGTCCCAGCACTTCTAACTCAGGACCTTTGCACATTGCTCAATACTCTGATTCCTTTGCTTTCCAAGAGGCCCAGGATTAGGCTCAGCCACTGAGGGGCCCTGGTGAAGAGTGAGCAGACTCAGGTGTCAGCTTGTCACCAAGGGATCAGAGAGCCAGCATCTCCCTACTGTGTCCTATTGGCAGACTCCAGCCATGTGCCGGGACCCTGATTCTTCTCACTGTGTTTGGTGACTCTGCTCAGTACCCCTGCCACAGGGTCTGGTTTTCTTCGCTGCTCTCACTTCAAAATCTTTTTGCCACCAGATTTCCACAAGGGTAGGGACAAGGGCATGACCTTCTCAAATATATCAGCACCTAGCCCTGGGCAGAGTCAGTGGGATGAATGAATGGACAGATGGATGGACAAATGGCAGAGGCAGGCTTCACTTCCAACCTGGATTTCCCTTCTCCGAAGTCAGTCTCTGAGTCCACAAGCAAGAAAAGAGGGAGCTGGGTCACCCTCACTTATGTTACAGTTTGTAAGGTGGGAACTCTGGGTCCCCAGGACAGGAAAGACATCCTCAGGGGCCTTCTAGGCAGGGAAGGCCCAGCCATCACCTCAGGGCCACTAGCTCCAGTCTCAGGACTTCCATGGAGTCCTCGAAGGCCCCCCCTCCTTGGTCTAATTTATTTTTAGCATGGAGCTGGTGCTGAGCCCTCTCCTTAGGAAAAGTCCTAAGGCTGAGGGAGGCATTTTGAAACCGGGTGGGAAACTAGGTCAGGCCAGAGCTGGCATTGCTCCAGACGATAAGGCTGGGAAGCTTAATAACGTGAGCGGCCGGTCCGTGACATAACCGAGAGGAAACAGCAATTAAGGGGCGATTGTGCAAGCGGACGAGCCTCCTTCACAGCTCATAAAAGGGAGGAGGGAGAGACTGCCCTGTCCTCTGGGGCCGCACATGCAGCCCGTGGAGCTTGGGCAGTGACAATCCCTTCACTCGGGTGGCATCCACCTCCCCCATCCCTTTAGGACAGGGGGCCCTGGAGGGAACCAGAAGGTCGAGAAGCTCCCCCAGCCAGCCTGGTTCTGTTGGGGCTGTGTTGAGAATTGCCAAGAAGCCAGACTCTTGGCGAGTGGCTGGGACACAGCTGCAGGGTGACGCAAAGTGGCTTTGATTAGCAGGTGAACTGAAGAGGACACCCCTGAGCCTCCTGCCTCACCCTCCTGCACCCCAGTTACTGTGGATCCTCAGCTCCCCATTTCCACATCCCTGGTCTTTCCAACCACACCGTTTGCTTTATCGTCTGGCCAGGTCTTGTTTCTTCCTGCACGGCAAACCTGGGCTCACAGCAGGACCTTTGCATTTGTATGTACGGCCTTGGCTAGAATGCTCCTTCCCTAGTGGACATTGGTTCCCTAATGTCTTCGGTCTTTGCTCAAATGTCAGCTTCACATTAAAACCGTGGCTGGCCAATCCTTGTGAAAACAAAGACCTACCTGGTGTTCCCAGCTCTATTCTCTATCTTTGTCTGCCACATTTACCACCAGACAACACCCTGCAAATGCTGGGGTCCTGCACGGACCCTGTGGCATGTGAGCATCCTAGCAAATAAGTCTCTCGCTCTGGGCTGCAGCCCAGGCACCGAGAACGGTTGAGACTGTGAGGATGCTTAGTAAGGCTGGTGGATGAGTGTGTGAATGAATGAATGCATGAATGAATGAGTGAAAGAACAGGTGAGTGAATGGAGGGACAAACAAACGACTGAACGGCTGTGTGGACGAGCTAAGGAGTAAGTGTGTGGATGAGTGTGTATACGTGTATGAATGAGTGACTGAATGAATGAATGCATTAGTGAATGCATGGATGCTGAGTGAGCAAGTGATAAAGTGAACGATGACTGAGAGAATGAATGCATGGGTGAATATTACTGTTGTCACTGACCGAATTCAGCCTCATCCACCCCAGGATGGAGCCCTCTAAGAAGCTGATGGCAGGAGAGAAGCAGGGTCACCAACCTACTGGGGCGGTCAGGTGTCCGTGTCCGCCACCTGTGCTCCTCTAGGGTGTCGGCCCCTCCCACTTCCTGGGCCTTTCTGGATGGTATCATCACGTGGCTGCCTGTCCCGGTCACGCCTATTCCAGAGTGGCTGCACACGCAGACCCACAGGCAGGGATACAATGCCGTCCTCACACGCTCCTGCTCCCTCCCAGGACTCCAGACCTGGACTCACATTCACACACAATTAAACAAACACACCCAGCTTCTCCCGAACACGCCCCAGCAAATAAGACCTCATGCCCAAACATGTTGGCACACTCAACAATCCACACTGTGCCCTTGCCTGAACACACACACACACACACACACATACACACACACGTCCCACATGCTCCCCAGCCACACCTTCTGAGATGTCTGCCCATCTTCCGCAGGGCCCTGTCCCCATGAGGGACCTTGAGCATCAGGAACAGGGCACCCCATCAGTGCCCAGTGCCCACCCTGACCCTGCCGCATCTTTGACCTGACCTCTGCGCTCAGCCAAGCTCATCTCAGCGGTGCGTGATACCCACGTCATCCTTGACTGGGCCGCCGCAGGGCATGTCTGCTGGCGCTGTCCTGGACACCTACCCACTTCCTCCCATCGTGGGCGGCAGCCTTGCTGACATCAGCCAGCTTGGGGCCTGCCTGACACCTCACAGAAAGGAAGGAAGCAATCTGTCCCTACCACAGGGAGCCAACAGGAGAGGTGACCCAGTCCCCTTGTTCACCTGGAGGGTGCATGGCCTGGGAGGGGCAGGCTCTCAAAGGGGTTTATGGAACACTTTCATCTTTGACCATCAGGGGGACCCTAGCGTGTCTGACTAAGAACACAGGACCTGGACCTGTGCTATTCTGAGCACGACAGGAGCTGTCACTTGGTCCTCAGAACAGCCATCATCCCATGTGACAAGTGAGATTGGGTCAGAGTCTCCATGGCCCCAAGCTCCTGCCCTCAGCCTGCCCTCTGTGCGGGCTTGTCTCCTGGTATTTGCACGGGGTTCGTTTGTCATGTCTCTGTGAACCCCAGTATCCACAACCCTCTGTAGTTCCATTTGTGTTGCTCAGGGGACACCAGAGCAGCCCTGCATCAGCCCCACTGGACAGAAGACTGAGGCCTGGTGACACTGGGACAGCTGGCAAGGAAGGGCAGTCATTTCCACCCCGGACTGGGGTCTGTACCAATATTCTTTGGGCTTTAGGTGCCAAGGCAGAAAGACACTGAGGCAGGTGAACAGGGGCCTGTGTGACACCAATTAAAGACTTTTGCTTTAATTTTTTTTAGATTATGTTTATCTTTTCTCTCTCCTCTCTCTCTCTCTGTCTCTCTCTCTCTCTCTCTGTCTCTGTCTCTTCCCGAGATAGAGTTTCTCTGTGTATTCCTGGAGGTCCTGGAACTCACTGTGTAGACCAGGCTGGCCTTGAACTCAGAGATCACCTGCCTCCGTTTCCTGAGTGCTGGGATTAAAGTTGTGTGCCATCACCACCAGGCTAGATTTTGTTTAATTTTATTTCCTGTGTCTGGGTGTTTTGTTTGCATGTATGCCTGTGTATCACATGCATGCAGTGTTCAGAGACCAGAAGAGTCCCCAGGAACTAGAGTTACAGATGTTTGTGAGCCACCTTGTGGGTGCTGGGAACGGGGAACCGAACCCAGGCCCTCTGCAAGAGCAACAAGTGCTCTTAAACACCGAGCCATCTCTCCAGCCCCAAGCTTTTTGCTTTTTAAGAAAAGAGGAAAAGCAGGGCATGACGACTAAGGCCTGTAATCCCAAGACAGGAGGACTAGGAGAGGTCTGGGCTAGCCTGGGCTATAGTGTGAGCCCTGTCTAAAACAACAAAAACAAAACAAAAAAACTAAAGCTGAACTTAATGAATAAAGCAAATGTGTGTTTGTTCTGATGACTTTCTCACTGAGCGCCAAGAAGGGAGGTGTCCTGAGATGGTGCCCCCAGCCAATCCCAGTTGACTAGACAGGCACGGGTCAAGGTGGCATCATTGGAAATCCCACTGTCAACTCCACAGGCCTGGTAGATTCTTTGGCACATACTCAAGCCCTTTGTCCCCTGCTGGGGCCACATGTAACACACAAGCAAAGGGGCCCCATACTTGCTCCTCATTTTTCCCTGGCTTCTGAGCTCTGGACTACAGTGACTCCCTGGCTCACTGAGGACCTGCTGAGACCCATAATGACCACCACCGCAGTCACTTTGGGACTTTTGAACAGGGACCACTATCCCCATATGGGCTGAGGAACTGTCAGCTCAGGACAGATGAATGAGAGGCCCATAGACACAGCAGCCAAGGGACCCCAGGATCCCTGGGACAATGCTCACACAGGCAGGCCCTCAACTCGGAGCAACCATGCAAGAGCTTCAGCTTGCACCTAGTAGGCACACTAGGACTTTCCACAGACTGACCAGTTCAGGCCTCTAATCACCCTGTATCATCTCCTTCCACAACTGGGGAAACCGAGGCACACAGGCGACAAGCTGCCTCACCAGGAGAGGCCAAAGTACAGCTTATCCCAATGTTCTTGCGCAGCAACAACTTCTGCTGCCCTCCACCACTGCCCACTCTTGGGGCCCTCTCCTCTCCCACTCCACCCTGGCCTGGTGACTACAGGATCCGGCACCATCGACAGGCCAAGGCCAAGAGCAGGGCTCTGCATCAGCCCTCAGATGGGAATGGGGGTACCATGCACAAGCTGGGTGACATGGATCGGTCGCTTAACCATTCTGAGTGTTCACTTTCTCACCTGTAGGATCAAAGAGGGAGGCAGCGGTCATAGGTTAGGGAGAATTTGCTGCACTATGCTGCCCTGCTCATGTGGCCTTTGCACAAGCCAGCCCTCTGCATAGACTACTCCCCGAGCAACCACCACCCTTCTCCAGGCCGGCCAGGCTTCACCCTTGGGGGCTGCACCCAGAGGCTATCTGGAGTCCCCTTTACATTTCCAGAGCCTTCAATGTTTGTCCCCTCCCCAAGTCACTCCCGAAACACCACACAGAGAATATAGGCAGGTGGCCTCACTATCATGTTGGTTTTCAGCTGGTCCTGCTGTCCTCCTGAAGCAAGGTGGCCTTCCATGCCCCTCATTGCACACCCAGTGGCCTATTCCTGGTCAGCAAGAGCAGAATATGTGTGTAAAATGTGTGATAGGAGCTGAAGAAGGGACCATAGTAAGCGTCTTAAGTCACTAGGGAAGGACATGAAAGCCAAAATCCTTTTCCCCTGAGGCCTGGGTGCAGGCCAGCACCCTGGGGATGGTAGGTGTCACTGTCCATCTTCAGGGTAAGGCTCTCATATCCACCCCCCCGCCCCAGAGCCAGGAGGCAGGAGGTATTGGTCAGGCAGGCTGTGGCCCCCAGCCAGCAGGAGGTGACTCACCAGCCCCATGATGACAGGTGACATCCCTCCTCTTCCCTGGGGGGTAGGGGGAACTTTGGCCTGGAGATAAATGGAGCCGGCCTCCCACTTCTGGGAAGAAAACAGACAACAGGGACAGTGGCCAGGCCACCTCCCCCGGGGGGGGGCATCTCATGTCTGTGCTGGAGGACAGGGACAGAGGCTGCTGCATGAGGTCAACTGCTCTGACCACAGCCTCCCTTCCCTGTTCAAGGCTTCTCTTCTGGGAGGTAGAGCCTTCCCTCCCAATCTACTGCTGCAGCTCTTTCACTGTCGGTTGGGGTGCCTTCTGAGTACCCTCTGGCATGTGGGGTGCCTTCTGGGTGCCCTCTGGCATGTGGACTTGGGTAGGAAGGGACAGGGACTTGTCAATGGGTGAACTGAGAAAGTTGTGTCAGGGAGGGTGCTGCCTGGGCAGTGGACTGTGTAATTCCTATTCTCTCTCTCTCTCTCTCTCTCTCTCTCTTTCTTCAGGGGTTCACTATGTAGCCCTAGCTAGCCTAGAACTCACTCTGTAGACCAGTCTGACCTTGAACTCACAGAGATCTGCTTGCCTCTGCCTCCTGAATCCCGGGGTAAAAACTGCACCAGCATGCCTGGCTTTCCACTGTATTTCCAAAAGTCCTCACCCATGTGGCCGAGGAGCTAGCTAAGCCGTTAAAGCATGTGGTGTTCTTCCACAATCCCAATTCGGTTCCCAGCACTCACTAACATCACAGCCTTCCTTAACCCTAGCTCCAGGGGACCCAGCACCCTCTTCTGGCCTCCAGGGGCACCTGCATTCAGGTGTCGCTCACAGACTCCAACAGGCACACTTACACAAATGCAAAAATAACAAATACATCTACCCAAAAATAAACCTTTTCTGAAAAAGTCTTTAGCTGTATAGCCAATACTTGGTTGCAGCTCTGCCCTGGAGGGCCAGAGACATAGGAGTTTGTGTTTACCACATGGCAGGGACAGTGTTTGGCTGCAAGGAAAAAGGACTGGCCCCCAGAGGCTTTTACAAACATGTGCTCGTCACTCTCAGGTCTGAGAGGCCTGTGTATGTGTGGGGACAGGTCCCAGCTGTCACCAATGACCCACTTGGGTGTGCCACTTCCAAGCTCGCCTGGAGGACCACTTCCCTGCTTGCTATGTGCCCCTCTCCTGGCAGGATTGATGAGCAAGACTAGTGTTCAGGGTGGCATCCCCAGCAGGGACAGGGGGCTTCTTCAGAGTCCCACCTGGGAGCTTTCTGCTCTCATTTTACTGACTGCCATGCATGATATCCTCCTCGTGGCTAGGGGATGCTGGGAAGGTGGTGGCTTCAAAATCAGAGTCCCGTGCTGAGGGAGGGTCAGTGGACTATACACTGGTGTCTGTTTGGGGCTCGTCACACATCACCTGGTTCTGCAGCTGGCCTTTAGTCTTCACCCCATGACAGGCATCTGGAGCCAGGCCACATCACTAGGTCAACTCATCTCACATCACAGTGGACTGCGCCAGGCTGTGCTAGCCTTTCCTCCCCGGCTCTCGCCAATGGGACAGTTACTCC
>LOJH01066561.1:0-10327 GCA_001685095.1 Ellobius talpinus | reverse complement strand
AATTTTTTAATAACAATAAAAAAGTGTCTGAAATAAAAAAAAGAATAAAAAAAGGTGTTACAGGATTGCTGTTATTTAGCCTTGTGTTGTTATTGTGTGTGTACATGTGTATGGTGTATGTATGTATTATTCATGTGTCTTTGCACATAAACATATGCATTTGTGTGTGAGGACCAGAGTTCTTTTTTAATCGTTGTCTGCCATATTTTGGGAGACAGGGCCTTTTATTATACCCTGAGCTCCTCAACTAGTTTGGCTGGCAAGCAACTCCAGTGTTCTCTCTGTCTCCATCGCTTCAGGGCTTGAAACTACAGATGTGTGGTGTCTTTCCTGGACTTATATACTGGTAATAGAAATCCCAACTCAAGTCTTAATGCTTTTATGGCAAGTACTTCACTAACTAAACTATCTTTTCAGCACTTTAGCTGTGTAATATACATCATTCTGATTGGAGAATCTTTCAAATATTTTAGAAGTTAGTTTGGGTTATGTTTATAAATTTCTAAAATTGCCTTTGCACAGGACACCATGGTTTTATATCAGCAAAGTCATCTACCTTGTTCATTTGAATATAGAATTATTGGTGTATTTTATGATTTTCCAAGTTCATTCTAATTTTATGTGTTTTGTGGAACTGGATTATACCTAGGATCCTGCATTTTTTAGGCACACCCTTTAAACTTAGCTACATTTTCAGCATTAAATTATTTTCAATAGCTCTCTTTGTAGGCAAGGGACACCAATACTTTCCATAAGAATTATGTCTCTATTTTCTACTCTATCCCAACATTTCCATTTAATTTCTGCCATAAATATTTTAAAAAAATCTCAGAAGGACTATCTTAATGTATCTGTCAATTCTAGAGAATGCAAATCTCCATTTAATTTACTCATTTCGGGTATCTTCTTACACATTCTTTGTTTTCCAAATCACTTAAGCATGTGTATGCCATGCTCAGGGCTTCTTGCACTCAATATAGCCATCATAGGCTACAACTTTCAAGATGTTTTCTATTTTTATTTATTTATTTATTTGGTTTTTCAAGACAGGGTTTCTCTGTAGCTTTGGAGCCTGTCCTAGAGCTAGCTCTTGTAGACCAGGCTGGCCTTGAACTCACAGAGATCCGCCTGTCTCTGCTTCCCAAGTATAGAGATTAAAGGCATGGGCCACCACCACCTGGCAATGTTTTTTAATTTTAAGTAAACTAAACATCCCTATATAAAATTACAAACTTTCCAATTCATTAAAAGCATATTTTCTCCCTTTTAACATTCTAAAACTTCTGGAGAGGATGTAATGACACTTAGAAAACAAACACATTTCTTACTTAAAAGAAGAACTTATCAATACTAGAGTTTTAGTTGCCTAGAAATTTTTTAAAAACCTTATTTTTTGAAACTTTATGGTCACTGTTCGTGGATATGTCTTATTTTAAGTTAATTTTCAATGTCTAAGTATCAAAGTGATTACATTCATGAATCTCAGTGATAAACAAAAGTCAAGACTAAGAAATGTAACTTAAAAGTTAAGAACAAATGAAAGTTTCTAGATGCTACACATAGAACTTGCTGCTTTGCAGCCACTGTTCCTTCCGAGCACAGATGTGCTGTCGTTTTTTTCTGTAAGCTGTAAGGTACTTGTAAAAATTAAAATATAATTGCATCATTTCTCTAACTCTCAAGTTCATGGTCTCTTCTTTATTTTTGAGAGTACAATATAATTACATTTCTTTCCTTTACTACCTCCAAAACTTCCCAAATCATTAATGCATGTTTCTACATATAATTTGCTCAGTTTGTATAATGGAACTTGTACTTATGTTTTTAGGATTGACCACTTAGTATTGCACAACTAATCGGTGTGCCCTTCTCCGGGGAAGGCTATTGCAAGTTGTAAGGGACTTCTGAATGTGAGGTGACAACTCACTTCATCCAGTCGCCGCTCCGTTCCCAGGGCCAAGAGGTTATTGTACTCACGTTCAAGAATCTGCCTGGCCTGTTGATATCAAATCAAAGTTAATGTCATCAAAGTTACATTTTATTCAAACATAAACTATTTATCTGAAGATACATTACAAAAAGCATTTTAGTAGAGAGATGCCCTTGCTTAAATGGCTGCAGTCAAAGAGCTCTTTGTTCAAATACTTATTTTATTCCAATTCAGCATTTTATGTAAAATTTAAAATGTTAAAAACAAAATCAAGTTGTATTGCATTGGATTTTTATCAGGATTACAATAGGTAAATCAAAAACTTTAAACTTTAGATTTTTTTCTCTTTTTCATTTTGTTTGTTTTTACCAAAGTCTTATTATGAATACAAAGGCTAGGAAGACACTATCTCAGGCTAGCTTTGAACTAGTGATCCCTATGCCTCAGTCACCAAATTGTTGGAATTACAAGCATGTTGCACGTTGCCCAGTTTAAACTTCACATATGTAAGGATTCTTGTGTACTAATTAAGATCATTTTAGTAAAAACAAAAATAAATTCACAGCCCTATATTTTCCCAAGGGAAATACTTGTTATTCTATTAATCAAGACCCAGTGAAGCGCGGCACAAAAGGGCTTGCTTGCCTGGGTGTTCTGTGTTGGAATCTGCAACAATAAAGCCAAGCTGCTGTAGTCAAAGTTCTCGTCGAGGGCTATAAGTGAGCCATGCACACCACTCTCCAGAATATTATTTGCATATTCTCGAAGTCCAATCGCTTGTATCCAGCGAATAACTCGATCATTGCTCCACACTAAAACATCTAGGAAAAGAAATGTATCATGTCAAGATACAACCATTTGCATGATGACCCAAGTCCTGGCTGAAAGGAGCAACAGCTATCTGGCAAGTGACATTTGTGCTGATCTCTCTGATCCCGAGAGTTGTTTACTCCTTTCTGTTACATGAACATGCTGTTCTAATCATCAAACTTTGCTTTACTGAATCTCACAATAACGATATTTCCAGAAGCTTATTATTACGGAAAGGACAGCATTCCTATCGCATTGAGCGCTGTCTCAAAGTGGTTATTGCTACTTTTATGTCAGGACTCTGGGATCCAGCTAAAGTTGGATGCTTTTGCCACCAGATGGGGATAGTTATCCCTTCCTCCTTCTTCATGCTCCTAGCACTCCCTTCTTCTCCCTCCCTTTCTCTTTTTTCTCTCTCTTTATCTATATAGACAAATATATACACACATATACACACACATAGTGTGCATATATACATATATACACATAAATACATGCACGTATACATGCATGTAAACACATAGTAACATACACATATATACATATGCACATATATAAACATATACATATGTGTATTATAGGCACATATGTACATTTATCTATATCAACATTCTGGTTCTAGTGCTGTTCTTTATTTGCAGTGTTTTTAACCACCACTTCAATATTGCGTATTGTATAATTAGAAGATCCTCATTTTTCTCCTAATGCTTCATGTAAAAGAGAATTATCAGAACTAAAAGAAAGAACCTTGATACTTTGCTATTTTATTATTATTTTGAGTTTTTGAGACAGGCTTTGTCTGTGTACCTTTGACCGTCATGGAACTCATTCTGTAGACCAGGCTGGCTTCGAACTCATTGAGATTTGTCTGCCTCTGCCTTATTGAGTGTTGTGATTAAAGGTGTGTGCCCCCACACGCTGGCCACACTTGGGCATTAAGTCATTATTTTTCCAATAATTTACTAATGAAGAAGCTCAAGCACACATTGACACCATAAGCTGATTTTTCTTTGTTTAAAGGTGGTATCTCAAGGAAGTATAAAACATTTAACATTAAACCTTCAGAGGAAATGTCATGTGTGCCTGTTTGAGATAAAACTCAGAAAAAATGTGTTTTATTCATCAATTCTGTCATGTCTTTCTGGTGTGGGAGGGCCTTCTGTCTGTGTGTTGCTTTTATTGGTTAATGAATAAAGAACTGCTGTATTCTGGGAGAAAGAGGGCAGAGTCAGACAGACAGCAAGGAGCTGCTGGAGACAGATGCTGCTCAGATCTTTAGCCAGTAAGCCTCAGTAATGTGGCCATACATAGGTTAATAGAAATGGGTTAATTAATATGTAAGAGCTAACCAATAAGAAGCTCGAGATAATGGGCCAAGCAGTGATTTAAATAATACAGTTTCTGTGTGATTATTTTGGGTATAAGCTAGCTGGGAGGCCCAGAACCAACAAACAGCCCATTCCTCCTACATCTTTCCTTTATGAATCAACAGAATGATGCATAGAAACTATAAAATTATATGTAGATCATAATAATTTATGTGAAAAATTAAGGAATTAAAGATTAAATAAGAAAAAATGATTTTCTCTACTTGTAGGAAAGAAATCAAAGTATTTGGAGTGCCAAACTAAAAGCAGCATTTCTGTAAATATTATTTCTGAGTAAAATTTATACTTAAATATATGTATATATTTAATATATGTATATATGTGTAAATATATATGTACACACATATATATATATATATATACATAGCTAAAGTTTTGTTTGAAAAACTATTGTTGAGATGTTCTACTTCACTCATTTGTCTTCAGCATGGGTGTCATCATGCATGACATTTAAACAAAACAATATTGTTGTGCCAAGCAGGAGCACTACCCATTTCCACAACCCTGTGTCTTACTCTGGCAGTATCTTGTATTGGCTCTTACTAGTACTTGTCTGTATACCTACATTACTTCTGATTTTCATTGTTCTTATATTATGGTGAGTCCTCCATATACACCACGCCAATGCTATTATTTTATTTCTGTTTGAAATTCATTAGTTATCATATATCTATTCCATATTAATATTCAGAATATTCAACTTAAATCTACCATCTTTATGCTTGTTTTAGCTTTCATGTTTCCTTACCTTTTTAACATTACATATTTTCTTTATAATTTTATGCTAATTTCCTATTACAGTTCTATTTTATATTATTCTGCCACAAGTCATACTTAAAACTTAAACTATACAATTTGACTCCTGAAAGACTTCTATATCTTGGCCCTTATATTATTTTACTGATAATATAAAGATCTTCAAATCATTTAATTTCTTTTGCCCCACCACAGTCATTGTAGCATTTCAGTTGTTATTTGTTGCATTCTGTGAAAATCTAAGCCCCCTAGACATTATTACCTCAGGAGTAATAATAATTGTACAAATATATTCTTTGGGTATGTATCCACACTGTAATTTATATTCTCATCATAATTTTTCTTCTGTTTAAATTTGTGATTCTAGTATTTATTTCACATTTCGACTTGGTCTCAGATTCTGTTTTCCTGAAAATGTATTAATTCTGCCTGTTCTATTAGTGGACCTGTAGATTCCTAATTATTGATTATCTCTACTGGGTAGGTAAGTAAGTAAAACCATCAGTTTACTTACTTTTACTAAATGCATGATTTTTTTTAGAAAAATGTGATAAACATTTTTTTCAAAATGATAAGAAATATCCATTTTTTAACTTCACAATGTGTAGATGAAAATATATACATAAACATGCTTGTTCATGCTTGGTAGTCTAAGACATATTAATTTGTTTCTGCAAATATATATCAGGCAAAATCCCCATCATGCATGCAGTTAAGAATAATTAAATAAAACAATGAATTTATGGCATCGAGACAAATAAACTCTAATTGTAACTTTCCCATTTAGGGACAGCCTCATAGAAATTGTAATATTATAATTATCTTTCATAGCAAAACTATACCCTGGCATTTATGCTTAATAAGAATCCTCTAGATCTAAACAACAAATGGCTGAAGATCAATGTCAGCTGTTTCTTGGCAACAAGTTAGAAGTTAGTACATTCTTGACACCTTCCCTGTATCAGAAACATGCTTTCTAAGGTCAAGATTAATTAGCACTTCTGGTTAATTAACACTTCCCATAATAACAGAGGCGTCTAGTCTGAGTTGAGAGCTATGCCTCTAGATGCCATCAGATCAATTGTAGGAAGCAGGGGCTACTTATGATCTCACTGGCAGCCACTCATATGTGATTGTTTGTAATCACAGTGAATCAGAGCAGCTTCCTCTCAAGGCTACAGTCTAAGCAGCAACTGCCAAATAATAATAGAGCATTTGCTACTAGGCCAAATGTGCAATTCTCCTCCTTTAGATCAATCTAAGTGGTACCAGGCATAATGTAACCAGTTGGAAAACATACTTCAGAAAGAACATGAGAAAGTGGTATCCCACGGACAAAAATCTACTCATGAAACAAACATCTTTTGTTAGGTCATATCCACATTCACTTTTGGGGTCTGCCCTTGGTCCATTAGTTCCTGAATTTTAATTCAGCTGTAGTACGATACACTTAAAACAACCTACAATTTCTCGGGGTCCAAAACTAAAAAAAAAAAAAGCATCAGAGAACTTTTTTTTGACAAAGAAAGAAAAATGCACTTTTGCTTCTTTGGTAGCAAACTAGATGAAGTGGTGGAAGGAACCCATTGTGTATGCAAACTGTTGAACAATGTATGTATTGAAAAAACTTTCAAATATTCATCTTCACAAGCATTCAAGTGCAGCTTTCTAGTTAGCATTCAGAATTGCTAGAGATAAGTGTTCTGAAGTGGAAACGAATGTAAGGGAATCCTGAGACAGGGAATATCAAATAAAACTGCATCAGAATTAAATTTTAATATGAGACGAGAGGAATGTGTAAAATACACCAGTTTCTTATGTAAAATAAGCCCCAAAGTGAAGAAGAAACAGAGTTGTACCAACTCTGAACAGGTAATGGGCCTAGACCTAGACAATCCCACTCAATATTATGAAATGCTTGCCAGTGTTAGGCCATGGGTCATGGGAAATAGGACTATAACTCATAAATAACTTCCTCTCTGTGCTGGATAATTTTGTGTCAACTTGACAACACCTAAAGTCATCTGGGAAGAGGTGATGCCATGCTCAGCCTTAATGCAGGAGGGAGGGACTTCGTCCTGTCCCAACTTAACATGCCAGACTTTGTTGACTCCCTATGGAAACCTTACCTGGTGAGAGGAGTAGATGGAAGGTGGANTGGGGGGGGCGTGGGAGGTGGTGGGAGGAGGGGTGGTGGGAGAACTGTAGTTGGAATGTAAAATGAAATTAAAGAAATAAGTGATTAAAAATACCTCCATAAGATCAGGTTATAGGCAGGCCTGTAAGGCATTTTCTTAATTAGTGATTGATATAGGAGATCCCACACTATCGCAGGTGGGGCTACCCCTGGACTGGTGGTCCTGGGTTCTTTCAGAAAGCAGACTTAGCAAAACATGGGAAGCAAGCCAGTAAGCAGTACCCTCCATGGCCTTGACATCAGCACCCACTGTAATGTTTCTGCCCTGTTTGAGTTCCTGTCCTGACTTCTTTCAATGATGAACAATGTGATATGGATGTTATATGACAAATAACTCTTTTCTCCCCAACTTCCTGTTTGGGCATGGTGTTTTATCACTGCAATAGAAACCCTAATGAAGATAATATTTAAAACTTTCCCCAAAAACATTTAGACACAATTTAAAAGGATTTTCTTCCTTTAAAAAAATATAAGATTAAAACTATTTACTAAACAAAACAAAACAAACAAACATAAACAAACAAAACAAAACAGAGGCTTCTGGATGCTTATATCTGTACACAGAGACTACACTTTCATTTCCTAGCTGTCAGACCAGAATAATCACACAAAAACTATATTAATTACATAATTACAACACTGTTTGGCCAATGGCTTAGGCATATTCCTAACTAGTTCTTACATCGTAAATTAATACATTTTTATCAATCTATGTATTGTCACGAGGCTGTGGCCTACAGGTAATATTCTGGCATCTTTCTCTTTTTCGGCAGCTACATGGCATCTCCTTGATGTTGCCTACTCTCTTTTTATAACTCTGTTCAGATTTCCCACCTGGCTTTACTCTGCTAATACATTTGCTAAAACAACTTTATTCATCAACCAATAAAAACAACTTATATAGAGAAGGACATCCCACATCATATATTTTACATCCAAATTGTTTTTATTTAACAATTAGAAAGATCTAATGGTCTCTAACAAGGGAAAGTACAGTGTATTTGCTTTTGAAATTTTTTCTCCTCTATATTAAGGTGAATAGGTATTTTGATATGCTATTTTCTGTTCTCGATGCTTGTGGTATCATATATGATATGATATATGCTAATGATATAGTATAGTGAAGTTAACATGGAAACTTTAAGAGGAAATTTTTGAGGGGTCCTAAGGTTATCAGTGGTTATTTTCTATGGGAATAAAGTGGACTTCTTGCTCATTCTCATAAGGGAGTTGTTGTAGCACAAATAATAAAAACCCAGAGACAGATATTGGGGTTCACCCTGAAGATCAGAAAAGCAAAATAGACAGTCACTAGAGAGTTTTTACCTCTACCAAGGCTCAGATAAACAAAGGGGTGATCCTGTCCTCAGAGTGACTATAAACTGCAATGTTGTCCACCAAACCACAGATTAAAGACTGAGACCCTGAGCTCCTATCTCCTTCCATCTTATATTACTCTCTAGTGCTGGGATTAAAGGTGTGCACCACCCCTGCCTGGCCTCTATGTCTAGCTAGTGTGCTTGCTGGGATTAAAGGTRTGCACCACCCCTGCCTGGCCTCTATGTCTAGCTAGTGTGCTTGCTGGGATTAAAGGTGTGCACCACCACTGCCTGGCCTCTATGTCTAGTTAGTGTGGCTGCTGGGATTAAAGGTGTGCCCCACCCCTGCCTGGCCTCTATGTCTAGTTAGTGTGGCTGCTGGGATTAAAGGTGTGCACCACCACTGCCTGGCCTGTATGGCTGACAAGTGTGACTGCTTTGCACTCTTATCTCCAGCCAAACTTTGTTTATTAAAACACAAATAAAATGTCATTATAGGTTGTTATAAATGACTAAATATGCTAAGAACTAGACTCTTATCTGGCAATGTAATTGTTTATAACCCCTGTTTGCTTCCTGAATTGTTAGCCACTGTGAATTTATGAGGAAAAGGAAGATGCCCACAAAAGTCTGTGCCATGCTGTGTGGATTTTTAGACTCACAAACTTGGTGATAATCTCTTCTTTCAAAACTTATGTTGATTTTTTATAGTAACTCAAAACTGAATAACAGCATGGTTAATTATTAAATATATTACATTTCAAATATATTTGCAGCACAGATTGTCTTTGTGCACAGAATGATTACAACAGCTAGTCTCACATCATAACAACATCCTGAATTGAAATTATTAATGGACTGGTGACTTTCAGAGAGAAGATATTCATAGAACTTCCACACAAATTTCCAATATAATTTTTATAATTATTTATAAAAAAGTTTCTGAAAACTGAAATTAAGTTCAAATGCTGTAAACCAAGATGAAATCTACTTCCAACAACTTTTCTTTAACAATTTGAAAGAGCTAATGGTCTCTAACAAATGAAAACCTAATATACTTGCTTTTAAAATCATGTTTTCTCCTGTGTATTAAGGTGAACAGATAAATTGGTAAGGTTTTAGAGTCCCTCAGATTTTCCTATGTTGGATTCTTTTTTCCTAATGATATCATATACTGCTGTAGAAACAACATATCAAATTTTCTGAATTATAGTGACAATATTCTTTTAAAAGTTTGACAAAAATTTCTATAGACAGACACTTTAAAATGGGCAGAAAATATAACATAATATTTTAAGAGAGATAAATCTACTTCTAGGAAGACAAGAGTGTGTCCTCAAAATGATTGAACCTGACTTGGCAATATGCTTTTCTGTGTTATAATTAGGGACAAGAGAGCAATGACACTTGGGACAAAAAGTGTAATACAGTCTGATGATGGTTGTATTGTATACATCATTTTAGGTTTAAGATTAGAGGTATAAAAACCTCCATAGGAAAGACATTTGTTACTAAATGAGGGTGTATTACCTTTTATTTCATGTTGGCTTGTTTCTCGTCTTCTCTCTAATTCTTTTCTATCATAGTTCAGTCTTTTCAAGCACATAATTCCATATTGTAAACTTGTTCTATTTTTTAGAAAAGAGAAAACATATTAAATTGCATCAGCAGATGACGATTATTCTGTTAATGATCTACATTACTTTTTAGAAGAGCCATTTATTAGTTACATCCACAATAGCACCCTTAAGTTGGGTAGGATTAAATTTTTAATTATCTCAAGAATAAGCTGTTTCTAAAACGTAGAAAATATTTAAAGAACAGGATATTCATGATTTTGAAATTAATTAGACATAGTTATCCATAGTTCCATACATATCTGATGGAGGAGGGTCATCTGTCTATGTGTTACTTTCATTGGTTAATA
>LOJH01066560.1:0-10327 GCA_001685095.1 Ellobius talpinus | reverse complement strand
AAACATAAGCTAATAGGCCAAGCAGTGTTGTAATAATACAGATTTTGTGTGATTAGTTCAGGTCCGGGCAGCCAGGAAATGAATGAGCAACCTCTGGCAACAGAATTGCATGCCAAAATGGCAGACTACATCTATGTAAAACCTGAAAAAAGCTTTGAAAGGAATTGAAGACACAAAAGAAGAGAGTTAAATATGGCTTCTTTGTAGACAGAAATATTTTTCTCAGATGGGCTCTGTTTGCTCTCAGCAATCGAGAGCACGGTGGCTCTTTTAACAGAAGTCTTATTGACTCAGCATGAGAAATGATTGCTTATTGGTTCATCCTAATTGTATGAACAATTTTGCCTCTTTTAGGGGGTTGAGCACTTAAATGGGGTTTGTGAACAGAGTGCTACAACTTGCTTAATGGCAATGTAGACCCACTATGTGCCTGAAAATGGGGCTGTGAGCATGGCTTGCAGAGTTGGGGCTGAAAGGACCTCCACCATGTTGGACTGGGTGGAGCCAAAAGGCAAAACAGCCTTAGTCCTAGTCCTGCTGCTTATCATTTTAAGAAATGCTCCTGTTCAGAAAAGATTACAGATATACATGCAAGAAAGACAAACCCAGACAGAAAAGCCCTCTAAATGTGTCACAGTTTTGGATAAATAGATGTAGATTAGAAAACAAAAAAGTATAGAAAAATAATACAAAATCTTTAAAGAGACAGGGTACAGACAGTGATAGATTAAAAGAGTGAAGAAAATAACCCACATGAAAATGGAATATAAATAGAAAGTCTGGATTATGTACATATTTGTGTTTCCTTGAATTTTTTGAGTATCAATGAACTAAGTACAAAGAGACATTTCATTGCACTGGCTGCTAAGCTAAACCAACATATATATATATTTTAAAGGTATATTGATTTCAAAATTTGGGTCTAAGGATATGCTGCTTTGGAAAAGAGTTTCTGTTTTTTTCTACACAGAGAATGAGATTCTGTGGATTCCTTCCAGACTAATGTGGTTTGATGAAACAACCACCACTGAAAGGTCTCCATGAAACCCCAATTACTTCACCCAACCACAAGCAGGAATCAGTTTGGAGACAATTACACACAAATTTCCCAAATATTATTTATAAATGTTGTTTACATTTAAAGAGGGATATTCTATAGAGATGAATACTTTGCATTGGTATGGATCTTGGTATATTGTTACAAATTTAAGGTCAATTCTGTTATATGTATATTTCTACTTTTGTTTAAGGTATGGAATTTATGAAGCTCATTAAAAATGTAATGTATAATTAAGAAATACAAGTTAATAGATAGTCATCTATAATAGTCAAGCTTGTAGTCATGTTAGGATTTTCTAGATGTACAGAGATATATTTCTGATGGATAGTTATTTTTCAAACATTTCAAAGCCTAACAGAATATGGCATTTAAAATGTTAAAAACTTAGGACTTTTCATGACAATGAGACACATCTGCTCCTGGGAGCACCAGTCTACTTTAAGAAGATGATGGCCATCAAAGTGGTTCCTTATGCACTTTGTTAGCCATTTGTACAAGAGACTGCTCCTGTGTAGACTGATTGATGTTATGCTGTATATACTGGACATGAAGGACACACAGAAAAATGACTACTGAACTTGTCAGAGGAAGGTGAGACAGTCCTTCAGGGTTTCTGATTCATGAAAGAGTCTGCCAGACATTCTACATAGCACAGAAGAAAATGGCTGACAAATTTCCAAAAGGACAAAGCTGTCTTTGAAATTTTCTGTTTTATGGGAAATTCTGCCTGATACTATGGGCCTGTAGACTGAAGATGGGTGAAATGTAACAGAAGAACTTTGGGTGACTTTCCAAGCAGCAAAATGTCTCTGTCAATACTACAGTTTTGGAAGTTGCTTACAATGCACTTCAATTTTACTTAGGTAATATTATGTCCTTTTGGAGTCTTTAATGGAGTTGAAGAATATACAGCTATAATTATAGTTTTCCTTAGTTATGATAAAAATAAAGTAGATATAAATATTGTAACTATAATTATTGTTTGGTAACTCTTTTGTTGTATGTAATCATGATAAGTTAATATTAAAACCCTCCTTTCTATTTAGAAACAGATGGGGAGGTGATATGGAATTCCCCTCTATACGCTATGAATAACATTGTTTAATAAAGAAGCTAGCAGGCCTATTTCACTGCACAATAGGACAAGACAGGAATTCTAAGCACATAGAGGAAGATAGAGTAGGCAGAGTCAAGAGAGAAGCCACGTAGCCACTGCAGGAGACAGACTAATTTGCTAGACACAACCTTTCTGGTAGAACCACAACTATGTGGATATACACCAATTAATAGAAATGGGTTTATTTAAGATATAAGAGCTAGACATAAGAAGTATAAGTTAATAGCACAAGCAGTGTTTTAAGAATACAGTTTCTGTGTGACTATTTTGGGCCTGTGAAGCCAGGAATTGAGTGAGCAGCATCTACCAACAACAGAGAGATATAGGAAATAGAATAAAGATAAAAGTTGATAGGCCATTGAAATAAAATAAAAATGTATGTTTGGCCCAACACTTGAAAGTCTAGTACAGGAGAGGTTCCTGAAAGTTCAAGGCTATATAATGAGTTCCTGGCAAGAATGTACAGGGAAAAACAAATACTCAAAAAAACAAAGTGAAAGCTAGAGAACTGACTCAGTGGTTAAAGAGCTTATGCTTACATTACACGGAAAATGGGTCCAATTTCTAGCACCCTCATGTCAGAAATGGTTAATAATAAGCCTGTTTTATTGATCAAGAATTTGTAGTTAATATTAAAACTCAGTGTTCCTTATTTGGGAATTGGCAGGTGGGAAAGAAACATCTGCCAAAGAATGGCACCTAAAATAAGGCAACTACATTCACATACAACTTGAGAGAGCTTGGAAAACAGTTCTAGACACACAGAAATGGGGACAAGAACAGCTTCCTAGTCTCATGTCTCTCATGCCAGCCAAGAGCATCTCTTGGCCATTGCCTATGGGCTTCAGTAGCCATTGCACCAAAAGATAAGATGCATGGTTTCCCACAGTCACTCATGCCAGCCACAGTAGAGAAAAGCATCTCCTAGTAGCTGCCTGTGAAAAGGAGTCATCTACCAAAACAGAGACAAAGGTCATTACCACACTGCTTAGCAGTCTAAAGGTTCATGAGGTCAAAAAGACTTTATATGCATATTAAAGAAAGATTCAGATGAAAAGCAATCCTCTGAACAGATTACAGTTTGTTTAAAAATATAAAAAGTCCTGGGAGAGAAAACATATATAGATAGTCATAAAAGAAGCATATATTCTTAAAAGAATAAATTTCTTTAAAGGGTATTAAAGTAATATAAAAGAAAAAAGCCTTGTAAAGATGGAAAACACAGAGAGACTGGATCCTGTATGATATTGTGTTATTGAATTTTATGTCTGCTAAGAGACACTAGATTATAAAAGGTACTAGAATAAACCAACATATAAAATGTCTTGACTTCACAATTTAAGTGAAAAGATGTGTTACTTTGGGGTCAGACTATGCTTTTATTTATACTGGAAAAGAAAGGCTGAGGATTCATTTTGTGTTTTAACAATTTATCAGGTTTGATTGAGAAAGATACTCTGGAAATTCTGGTTATAGACATAAAGTATTTAGCCTAAAAGAACTACAAACATGTAGTGCATCTTTTACCTGTTAAATCACATAACAAAAGAAATCATCTTTTGCTGACTTTTACATAGGCTGAGTCTTTATTTATATTGATGCAAATATGTATGTTACCTTTAAAAGTTTATTTATTTTTAGAAGAAGCCCAAATACCAATAAAAATGGATGACCTTGGTAATCCAGCATTCAAAATGCTTCTGTTGTATTTTAATTAGTGTTCTGCATTTAGAAGAGGCAGGGAGGGGAGCAGAGAAAAATATAGAGCTCAATAAAAATCAATTTAAAAAATGAAGAACTTCAAGGCCTCTGACTGAGATGATACAGCTTCACAGAATTCTCTCTTCAGGATGTGACCATAATCTTAATTATTTTAGTTTCCCAAAAGATAATAGTACCTGCAAACAACAGAAAACCATCCAGAGAACTATACCCACATTTCAAAAAGATGGCTTACAGATATTTATTTTCATTTAAGAGGGATTATTTACAAGTTTTACTGGTAATTGTAAGGAAAATCGCTTATGAAAAGGAGATTAGATTCAGAGATCTCATTCTAAAAAGAAAAAAATATGAGGGATACATAAATGATAGGATAAAAGGGCAAATTATTTAATTTACTTTCATATGAAAAATGCAACTGCTAGTCTTGAATATTTTCATTGGCATGGATTTTGGTTTATTGGTACAAATCTAAAGTTAATTTTGTTAAAATATATACATATATTACATATATACATATATGCATATATTTCTACTCTTAGAATATTTTCCTTATACAACTCATTTAAGCATGTAATGCATAATTAAGAAATACAGATTAATAGCCATCTATAATAATCAAATTTAGAATCATAATATGTATGTTTTCAATGTTATAGCAGATATATTCAGATAGATAAATAGTCTTCGATCACTTCAAAGCCTACAAAATATGGAGTTTAATATTTTTAAAAACATAAGGCTTTTCATGACAGTGATACATGTTTGCTCCTAGAAGCACAAATCTACTTCACAAAAGGTGATGGTCATAGAATAACCTCTTTATGAAATTTACTTTCTGTATGGCAAAAGCTAGCCAGGTGGGCAAAGAAGTTCCCCATGCTTCAATTGCTGTGAGTATGCTGTCTAAATTCGAACTCCAGGACACAAAAAAAGTGATTTTCAAATTTTGACAAGGCATTGTAAGACAGTTCTTCAAAATTCCTTGCTTCTTAGAAATGTCTGTCAGATATACAAGGTTTGTAGGACACAGGTGGATTTCACATCATCACAGAAAGAACCTTGAGTAAGTGTCCAGGGGGCCTGATATCCCTGCCACTAGGTAATGGTTTACCCTTCTGGGGTCTTTGATGGAGTTGAAGACTATATATTTATATTTATAGATTTCCTTAGTTATGATAAAATGAAAATTAGATGTGAAATTTTAGACTCACTAAGACAGATAATAACATACATATTCTAATTTTATCTAATACAAATGGACTAAGTGTTGTAACTGTAATTTTGCTTAATAATTGTTTTGTTGTATATAACTTTAGTATGCTAAAGTTAAAACCTTCTTTTTTATTTAGACAAAGGGGGTAAATACTTGTGAAATATTCATTTACCCTGTGTGAATATATGTCACTTTCACTGATTTACTAAAGAAGCTGACTGGTCAATAGCTTAACAGAATAAGGTTAGGTAGGAAACCCAGACTAAGGTAATGCTGAGAGGAAGAAGGGCATAGTCTGGAGTCCTGAGTAGCTAAAAAAGATCAGGAGATGAATGTGCCATGCTAATAAAGAGACTGCCATGTGGCAGAGCATAAATAAGGAATATGGGTTAACTTAAAATGTAAGAGCTAGTTGGTAAAAAGCTTGATCTATTGACTAAGCATATGTAAAACCTCAGCATGTTTACTTTAGAGAGGTTATGAGACAGGAAAACTCTGCCTATACACATGTGGTGCTTCACAACTACTTGTAATTCTAGTTCTAGGGAATCTGATATCTTCTGGCCTCCTGTGGGCACTAGACACAGACGTGGTGCACATGTATGCATACAGGCAAAATATACACATATAAAATAAAAGTAAATGAATCTTCAAAAACCCAAATGACAAGAACTCAAAGCCAAGCAAACCACAAATATAATCCCAAGTACATTATTAGCTAAAAGACAATGCTTCATATAAGCCGTTTGGACAGATACAAATAAAATGTTTTGGGAGACCAGGTAATGAGGAAGCTGTTATTTGGTTATATAATATAATTATATAAGCTCAACATCAGTTGAAGTCTCAGGTGTGAATTACCAACACTACATCTCTTTTCATTTATGAAGGTAGCATTCATCTTTACAGTTGTGGTTTGATTATGGCATTCATTTTGTTTTACTACATTCATAGGTTAAAAGATCTAATGGCTTCTTCAGATCAATTCTTATTAATAGCCTTTACTCTTCAAGAAATAAATATGGGGATGCTACTTCTGTCAAAAACATTCTGATTATGCAGTTGGGACCAATAGAAATAACCAAAAAATTAATTTCAGTAAACACTGGGTTTACTATGCATAGCAACTTAAAAGAAAATGACTCCCAAAGGGAGTGACACTCATAGGAGGCATGACTTTGTTGGAATAGGTGTGACTTTGTTAGAGGAAATATGTCATTGTTAGAATGGGGTTTTTGGTCTCCTATGGCCAAGATATTGCCTAGGGCCTGTTGCCTTCTGATCAAGATGTAGCCAGCAATATGTTTTTTCATGCCTCCATGCTTCCTGCTATTATGATAATGGATTGAACCTCTGAACCACCTCAATTAAATCTTTTCCTTTATAAGAGTTGACATGATTATGTGTTTCTTCGCAGTAATAGAAACCCCAAGACAGAAGTTGGTAGCAAGACTTGAGTATTGTTTTACTAGTACTGACCATGTTTTTTTTGAAGGAATTTGGACTTTGCTGGTTTGTGTTAGAAAAGCAGTGAAATGCTTTAAACACTGCTTAATGGACCATACTATTAGGAGTATGGTAGAAAATGGTACTGAGTGTAGTTTGAAGAACTGTGGGGGCATTGCTCAAGAGGTTATGGAGGAGAAGACTATTAACACATGGCCTAGGGATTGTTCTTGTGATATTTTGGTGAAGAAAGCAGCTGTTTTTCTCTTGTCTGAAGAGTCTGATTGAGGCTAAAATGAAGGGTCTTGGATTAATTCCACTGTCAGAGGAAATCTCAAAACAGCTTAGTATAGACTCTGTCAAGTGGTTATTGATCTTAACTCTGATAAAGATTTATAATGAAAATGTGCAGGCCATGGAAATAAAAGTACTGAATGTAGAGATTAAGAACAGAGTCACTAGGAAATGGAATAGCATTATATCCTGTTTTCAAGGAGATAAACAGATTAATAAACAAAGTAAAGTGGTTGGTGACCTCAAGGCAAGATCCCAACCAGCTAAGTTTCCCACTTGTGAAAATGAATTAAAGAAAATCTTAGAGACAGGTGTGGTAGCGCATATTTAATCCAAGCAGTTGGAAGGCAGAAGCTGGTGGATCTCTGAGTTTGAGGCCAGCCTGGTCTACAGAGAAAGTTCCAAGACAGCCAATTTAGGCCCTAAAGGAAACTATAGAAAGCACAAAGCTGATGAATATATAATTAAATGAGGATAACATGTTCTAGCCTTAGCAAGTGGCAGAAATTGTTAGTTTTGGCCACATTATTATAGAAATAAGAGAAAAAGGAAGGGGCCATGGAATTTACCGCTTAGACTAAGGATAGGTGCATGTGTCAGGGTGACCTTGAATAGAAACCTAGAGAGGCCATTGCATTAAGCTGTTAAGTTGAAGTCTAGATTGCCTTGGAGACACCAAGTTATTGTTGATGGCAGAGCTGTGGAGTACAGGCCAAGGAAAGCTGCTAACAGGGAGTGAAAAAATACCAAGAGAAAGAAGTCTGTTGCAGTCAGCAAAACTGAACAGATTTGAAGAGATGGAGAACATTATTTCATCAGACATGGAGAGGCAGAGTTTGGAGTTTTCCCATCTGGTTTTTTGTAGGCAGAGGCTGTTTGTTAGGTCCTGGCTGCCCAGACCGTAAATAACTACACAGAATCTACATTAATTACAACACTGCTTCGCTCATGCATATTTCTAGCTAACTCTTACATCCCAAGTTAACCCATTTCTACTAATCTTTGTATCTCCACGAGGTTTGTGGATTATGGGTAAGGTGTCTCCTTCAAAGAGAATGAATATGAGGAAAAAAGGAGAAGAGGGATGAACATGAAAAAGAGAAGTAGAGGGGACAACTACCCAGTCACACAGCCATGGAGTAAGGAGTAGGGAAAAGTATACAGTGTCATGCTTTGTTGACTCCCAAGGGAAGCCTTATCCCTTCTGAATGGAAATGAAAGGAGTGGATGGGGTAGTAGGAGGAAGGAAAGGAGGGAATGGAAACTCTGGTTGGTAATCAAATAAATGGATAAAAAATAAGTGAATACTAAAAAGAAAAGTATACAGAAATAGAGAAAGATAAAAGCCCAGAGGCAAAAGGTAGATGGAATAATGTAAGTTATGAAAATCTGGCTAAAAATAAGCCAAGGTAAGATCAGGCATTTATAAGTTAAACTAACTCTCCATATGATTATTTGAGAGCTATATGGTGGGCCTACAAAAGAGCAAATAGTAAGGAGTAAATAAGAACCAACTACAGATATAAGCTATAGCTTCTTTGATCACCTGATCTTCTTATGATCTACAGTGACATTTTATGTTTTCCTGAGACATTGAGCATATCCAGTGCTCAGTAATTTTGGAAAGGTCTGAATATTTCCTCTTTCAATGAATAAAATTACCTGACTAAAAGATTAAAGTCCTTGAGGCATGTTTAGAAGATATATTGAACCCCAGATTTCTTTTATTCTGGTTAGTCTTTCTAGCCCACTGTCTTGGGTATCCCCTGCCTCAGCCTCATTTGTGTTGGGATCACAGATGGCTTTCAGACTTGCCTAGATTTTACTTAAGTTCTAGAGATCTCAATTTCAGTCCTTACTCTTGCATAGCAAGCTTATTCCCCATTAAATATTCTCCCTAGTCACAATTATGTATTTAAAGGATAGTAGCTTTGGACCTACTACATTAATTCTTCTGTACATTATTTAAAATAAGCAAGGCTGATCATCCAAAAAGCTGATAACAGTCTAAATTATTAGGGACAAATAGCAAACTCAGCAGACAGAAAGGAATAAGTGATAGTTTTACATATAGATAAGTAGAAAGCAAATACAGGGGATAAGCACTATTAATAGTTCAGTCTCAGAAATTATATCAATTAGCTAAAATGAATATTTTAAAATGTAAGAGAATAAGGAAGAAATATTTACATTGGACATTTAAAATTTATACACATTAGAAAAGTTTTCAATAATTGTCATGAAATACTTTGTACCATCAAATTGAAAATGTAGATTAAATATATTGTTTCATAATAAAATTATACAAATGGAAATATGACTTATAGACATAAGCCATGAGTTACATACATGACAGTTGAGCAACTATAGGTCAACATGGCATAATACTTATACATAAAACATTTGCAAAAGAAATAAGAGCAATATTGTCAGAGATCAATTTCACTGTATCATTGTTTTTAAAAATCTTAATTTGACAGTGATCAATACAGAAAAGAAAGTAATGTATTAGAGCTTGTTTTGGTTTGTTTCAGGAATGAAATATCAGTAGAAAAACTAAAAATCATTTTATGAATTTTACTACAAAGCATAAGAAGAAAAATTGTGAATTATTTTATGAGAAGTATAATTATATTTCATAAAATTTGGTATGCAGTTATGAAGCAAACTTATCTGACATAGAAAGAGAATTAAATTCTTTCAAAAATTACACTTATATATTTTATTTGGTTTGCATTTGTGTTTCTGTGTGCACATGTACACTTATGCCAAAAATATATGTGAATGTCAGAGGAAAATTTTCAGTTCATTCTCTTCCACTATGTGACTGGCTGGTATTGAACTTAGATTGTCAGGCTTTTAGTACCAACTGACTACAACCTGCACCACTGAATCATATTACTGGCCTACAGAACAATCTTGTGAAAGAAGAACAAGACTGAAGGCAATAAATTTCTTGATTCCAAGTCAGGCTATAGAGGATGCCATTGGAATGCCATGGTATGTATGTAGGTGTGTCAGATAACAAGCTATGAAAATCATTTCTATATTATTTGCTTTTTTGTTTCTGTGATGAAGTACTAAGACAACTTAAAGAAGGGTTTATTCAGGCTTATGGTTCCTGAGGGTAAGTATATAATCATATGGTAGGGATGGCAGCAGGAGGCTGTTGGAAGAGGGGGCCCCTTCTGCCTGGCTAGCTTACACACAAAATAATCACACAGAAACTGTATTATTTAAATCACTGCTTGGCCCATTAACTCTAACTTCTTATTATCTAACTCTTATATTAATTTAACTAATTTTTTTATTTGTATATCACCACATTATAGTGGCTTACTGGCAAAGACTGAGCATGTCTGACTCTGGAGGCAGCCCCATGGCATCTCTCCAACTCTGCCTCCTTCTTCCCAGCAAGCCATTTAGTTTTCCCTGCCTACCTAAGTTCTACCCTATCAACAGGCCAAGGCAG
>LOJH01066559.1:0-10327 GCA_001685095.1 Ellobius talpinus | reverse complement strand
ATCTATCTATCTATCTATCTATTATTAGATTACTATTGATAAAGCAGAGAATTTAATGATCTTGAACAAACGTTATGATCTATACATTCTATTTTAAATTTACATGAGCAACTACTGTTGGAATAAAAATTCTTTATTAATAAACTTTTGCAATTGATCCACAGAAATTCTTTGACATACTTTTATATTTTAAATGTTTTAATGTATATCTAAATATATAATATACATTTATATGTAATTTCAATGCACAGTATTGGTTTTGACTTAGGAATCTTAGATACCATCATTAGTTTGCTATTACATTCTGTCTGTTAGTTGCTTAGAATTTTTATGTCTCAACTAATGTTTTAATATTTATGTATTAAAAAACTAAAAATGAGCCAATGACAGTGGGAGGTCATTATTGTAGAGAAGATTTTATGACATGTTTTAATTATGAAATTTATAAGGACCGGTGTGATAATATGTAAGTAAGAGCAAGTGTTGTGTCATGTTTAGTTGAAGCCATTTTACTTTTCTTCTTGTCTTCAAGTACAGATTAATAGTGATTAATTGAAAATATGAATTTAGGTGTATTTTACTTCTTATGCTCAAGTGGACAAGCACCCCAACTTTTCATCAGCGCCTTAGTTCTGTAGGATGACCAACATTTTCGATATAGGATGTACCAGGTTCAGTAAGACTTAATTTATTGATTGACCTTCACCATAGTTGTTGTTAAACTTATTCAGCTTCACAGAGAAGCTTCTGCAGCTCTGGACTTGTAGAAGCACAATGGCTCTGTGGTTCATGAGGCAAATATGATATCCCTCCAACACTCCTGATCATTTTGCTTCTGCTTTAAAACATCTTTCAGTCTTCTTGACAAGTTTGTAAGTTTCCTGTTACCCAGGATATTTTCTCCTGTGTTAATTTGACACGCAAAAAAAAGGTTTTTTTTCTTTTTTTTGTGTAGTAGAAGTGACAAAATTTAGATTGACCTTGAGATACACCATGTGGTCTTTTGTCTCGTCATTTTAATATTATTTATTTTTCATACAATTCCCTGAGCTTCCTGTGTCTCCTTGAAAAACAAATATGATTTAAAAGTCCCTTTGACTCACTAAAACCAGTTTTGGGTACACCATAAGGCTATAAGACTAAAAGATTGAATGTAGATTTGGTGATATTGAACAAATAGCACTGAGAAATTCCTATCCCCAGGAGGCTCAGGTTGAGGTTAGATTCAGGTGATAGAGTAATATGTCCAGAGACTTACCACCTTTATGAACATGCTCCTATATCATACATATCCTATATGTAATGATTACATATTCTTCCAACAAAACTTTCAACTCATGTGTTCAGTATTACTGATTATGTTGGGTCATACTTTTTTTAACTACTTGTGTCATTTACTCTTTGGTGTTATTTTAACAAAACTTCATAGCATGTACATCTTTAAATATATTATTCAAATGAGAAACATCACTTATAATTGAAAGTTTATCATTATGACTTAAAAATGTATCCATCATTCCAAAAAGAGAAATGTTGTCACATATTGGATCATTAGTTACTTCATAACCTTGTCTCTTCCTCTTAGCTGTGAACCAATATTTTTTGTAGTATTGATGTTGGTAATGGCAATTTTATTAAAAAATACAGGAGGACCTAGTCCAGAAATTTTATCAAGTTTTATTTGGGGACATTTTCAAATTTTAGAACATTTGTTTTAGTGCACGTGTCTTAAAATATTTGGGTTTCAGTATTGATTGAAAATAAGATGTTTTCCAGCTTAACACTTCTACACTGCTTTTTGATTCTTTTTTTGTGAGACAAAAATTTCTCCGTGTAGTCCTCATTGTCCAGGAACTCACTCTGTAACCCAGTTTGGTTTCAAGCTCAGAAATCTTCCTGTCCCTACCTCTCAGCTGCTCGGATTAAAGACATACACCAAGACGCCAGTCCTTATACAGTGCTTTGTTACTGGTAGAGATTCTTTTTTTTTATTACCTTCTCAAACAATGACAACATCTAATTGTGTCCATACTTAATTCACAACTCAGTTTCCCGTAAAGAGAAAAGAAGCTCACTTTTCTGAATGCACCCTTCATTGGACCAACTCTTACGAAATTAATGGTCTTACTATCACTTGTAGAACATTCATAATGCCCCCTGACTTCATTTGTTACATATTGCTTGAATTTGTTGACAGCATTATCCAGATCCAATATGTTGGAACACTATCATAATAAGAAGCCTGTGAGAAATAGAGGGTGAGGCATTCTGCATTTTATCTGAGAATATAGCTCAGTGGTACATAACACCTTTACCATTCTTGAAGACTTGGACTGAATTTCCAACTTCAAAAATAAAGTAAAATAAAATAAAAACAGAACATTTTCATTTAGACTCAGAACTTTGGGCATTTTCTTACTGTTTCTAGTCTTTTCAAAATTTATTCTTGATGAGGTTTTAGTCTTTAAGTTATTCTTAAACATAATACATATCGGACATATATATTAATAGGTTTGATAGGTGGAAGCAAGTTCATTAATAGTCTATGGATAGTAGAGATTGCATTTTAAAGTAATTCTGATTTGCTACAACATTGTGATAGTTTCTCTCAGTGACCTTTGAAAGGAAGTTGGTGCTATTGAATGGGAATACTGTGGTCTGGGAGTTTGATAAATCACTTCAGAGAATATAACAATGATAATCTGTAGTGTACTGTAACTTAAATTTAGGAGGGGATTACGTGTTTCTGTCTATCACATTTTGTGTTGCCAGCCACAAGGAATATAATTAAGGTATAATTTTTCAAGAGGGTTCTATCTTGAAATCACTTGATCTATTTCTTTCCATTCTTAGGGAGCCGTGCATCCAAGAAAAGCTTACACTGTATAGTGCATTTCTTGTAGTGTTTGTAACTGGCAAAGTTTCATTAATTTTTATAAATGTTTTGTTTTATACTTTCTAGCACAATGTAAGGTAAAGTGGGGGTAATAAATAATTTAAACTCAGCCTTAGTTGTTAAAGTAAATGTTGTACATTATTGGATGTACTATTCTGAACTCTTTAATAATGGCTTGGCATCACTGGAAGAAAGCTACGCACTTTCCTCAATGTAAGTACCCTTCATACAGCAAATATTTATGGTGGTAGAGCTGAGCTTCAATTACTAGCATTCTTAGAATATGAGCTGTATATAATTCAGTGTACAGTCCTACTTATCAACCAAATGCTAACAGTATTGCAGCGACGGATTTAGTAGATGTAGCTAACATTTAACCTACCAACCCATAGTTTACAAAAACATTGACTTACCCTACAGAGCTGACCTCATGCAGTCTGTTCATGGGCTTTCAGACCAAACACTGAGGTTTCTTATAAAAGAAGAAACTCTCCTTCATGATGGCTGCATTAGGTCCTGCCTATCTATGTTCAGTCCACCAATTGCTTCCACATTTCCAACTGACCACTTGCTGCAACTACAGACCCATTTAAATCTTATGATCTATTAACACAGACCCTCCCTATACACCAAGCACTTTACTATTCCTAGGAATGAAATTATTTGAACTACTCTGATGCATAAAACTGCAGCTCATAACATATTTTCTTTCCAATAAGAAAACAAAATGGTGAAAACAAAGATGTTAGTTGGATCCAATAGGAAGTGAGTAAGTGCTAACTGCAGAGGTTTAATATAGAGCTTATTGTGACCCTTCCTGTTATTCATAAACAGGTTTATGATAGCTATTTTTAAATAGTGATATCTATATCCTAACCCAATGTCTTAATATTATAACAAAACCATGTAACAATAATATAAAATATCATCATTGTTCTCTGTTGTAATCTGACAAACAATTAATGACTCAGACACTTATTGTCGTAAAATATATAGGTTAATACTAAATGAAAGAAAAAATACTCTGTTTTAACAGACACCTTGGTAGGATAAGTTTTTTGAAAACATATTTTAAGTACAATTATTTAAAATAAAAGATTTCCATTTTCTAAAAAATTCTTCAAGAAAGCTTAAATATTCAGGGTCATGTGCAGCCACCAAATGATGCCAGGAACACAGTTGTATTGGAAGCATGTTGGTTGGTCATGTTTCTGTTAACATTGTAAGCTATGCAGTGTGAGACCTGTGAACATTCATGAAGGAATCCTTGGATTTTTGCTGTGACTGGAGCTCATTTACGGTTAGCTTAGCAATTTTCATGTAGAAAGCAAACAAAACAGACTAGGAGAAAGTTGAAGTTCATGATATTTAGTGGATTGGGTTCCTGGGTAACAAAACAATGGCTTTGTTTTAATCTGTGATAAGATATGAGGAGTGGTCTTGATCATCTAAATATACAATGTATTCTTAGAATGAAACCTTTGGTGTTAGCCTGACTTCTAGACCCAGCCAAGCTCCCAGGTAGCAGCAGTTTTAGAAACATCAGTTTTGAGTCTCTGATAAAAGAATGAGTCACAGAGGAAGAGCCGAAAGACAAGGTGATCAGAGTCCAGGCATCCAGGCAAGGACCAGAGGACATTTTAGAAATGTGATTTCTAGGTGGGCTCTTTTAGGAACTGGAGAGGCTGGGGATAGGTGGAAAGTATCACAGTGGAATGATATTTCCCCCACACTGTTGCATTTGTAGATGACTTTAGGAGATGAAAAGTTTACCTGCTGAGACAAAGCCAGGACAGTGATGTCTTCCATTTAGACTTGGGTTGAAATAAACATCGAAGTTCCAGTTGAGTGAAAGATTTGAACCTTTTGCGACTTATTGATGATAGACTTTAATGACTTCAAGAAAAACACCAGGCAACAGTTTTAAGTCCTGTGAAAACATAGAGGATTATACTGGAAATCATAGTCTAGATACAGGATGAAGACTGGGAAATGAGGGAGAACTGGGGAATTACGGGCTTGATTTTTTCTTTTTTTATTCCTTTTTTCTTTCTTTCAATATATATATATATATTGAAAATGCAGTCATTTCACCTTCTTCCCCCTCTCCTCCCTCCAACTACTCCCCTGTCTCCCAACTCCCTTCTTAAATTGATGGCTATTTTATTAATTTTTTATTTATGGCCTTTTATCAATTATTATTGTTATGTGTATGTTCATGCACTTATGCCACTTATGCACACACACACATGGATGCATAAATACAACCTGTTTAGTCTGTTACTGCTCTTTTTGTACACTTGACACCAGGTTGGATGACGTTGTCCGATGACCAGCCAGGGCGTTTGTCTCTCAGACAGGCTGATTCTTGAACTCACAATGGGTATTAGTTCCTGTATTTATTTGTCTAGAGGTGGAACCCACGAAATCTCCTGCATTAGTTTTTCTGTTAGATCCAATTAGTTCTTTATGTTTTCAGTACCAGGGATAACTTTACTCCTGCTGAGGGGTTCTTAAGTCCAATTAGAAAGCTGTTGCCTGCCACCAACATACCGCTGCCACTATTTTACCTTTATGTATATTATGACATGGGAGTCATTGCTGTGGTTCAGTGGCATCACCGTTGCCTTCTTCTCTACCTTGGGAGTTTGCACAGTATTTTAGGTACTATGGAAATTAGATCACAGGAAGGAGGCTTTTATGTTATATCCAACTCAAGTAATTTTAGTCCTGTGTTTTAAGTGTGAGGTGTGATTTGCAAAAGGTCTTACTTTCTACCTCAGAGAGGCAACCAAAGGAAAGAGCAATAGCCTATATTGCTTTAAAGTCCATGAGACCATCCTGACCAACAACTTGATCAGAGTTTTCTCATGCCTGGTACCGTAGTTTTTGTTCGATGTCCATATTGGAACACTGTCAGCCCAAGTGACATCACTTCCTTCAAGCTATACATATGTATGTCTATACTCATATATTTATTGTAGATAACTTAGATAAAGTAAAATAACCTAATTCCTTGAGGCCTTATTAATTTCTTGGTTTTACTTGTCCATCTTTTCTCCTTCTTCTTTGGCTTCTGTATTTACCTCCAGCTCTCTTGCTCATGAGAGTTCCCCCCCACCGCCCCTTCTTCCTTTCTCCACTTACTAATTTCTTGAGGTGATGGTTATCACTGAATGTCTAGCTTGGGCTAAACTTTCTCTTGATAATTACATAGAAGACAGTGTAGCTGGTGGAATGGTCGAGGGTGACATATAGGAGTCTTGTTAGAAACACTCAGAGCCTTCATGCTCCCCTTTTCTCTTCCTGTGCAGCTAGCTCTTGAATGGCTTCTTGGAGTCTGAGAACTTCTCTGAACCCTGCTGGAGTATTCTGAAAACAAGGCATCTCTATTCCTACTACAAAGATTGCCCTCCCAAACTCGTCTTCTTGGGGGTCAAATTATTACCAATGATATGTTCACTCATTTTCCATGTCAGTTTAAGCTGCATGAGGGATTGATTATAGCCTGGTTAGCCTAAATATCAATTATTTGTTACCTGCAGGTCTGGAAGCTGTGGAGAATTCCCAGATGAAAGTACTGAGTGTCATCATAAGTGGTGAGGGATTCTTCCTTGATTATTTGTATGCTCACACAGGAGAAAGTAGAGAGGAATGTGAGCTTACCTAACTCTTAGGACAGCACGCACCTAGTCATGAGGGCTTCATGAGTGTAACCATTGACCCTAAACAGGTAAAACTTCTAATGCCACAGAAAATGCATTTGGGAGACATTCAGTTAATAACACCCATCCATATTGGGGTATCTGTGATTCTCAGGGAAGAAATCTAAAAATGTGGAATTTCACTATTGAGAATCTTTAGAAAATACTTGGTATTGTGACCTTGACCATGTACTTTTAACAATCAAAAGTGTGTTGGGATGGGGGTAGGGAATTAAGCATGAAACTTCTACTGTCACTGACCAGTCTTTGAGTCATTTCCCCACACCATCGCATGGCTGTTCAGATGTTAACATACACATATTTGTTGGCATGAATATTTTTAAGTTTCACTCAGTAATTTCTTGGCACTCCTTACATCTACACATGTCACGACGCATAAAACATCTCCTTTTACATAGATTTTTGCCTAAATATTTTGGAGATAAAAACTGAAAGGAAACCTTCAGGTAGTAGTCTTTTTTTTAACTTATAAAGTTCATGGAATCACTCCAGGTTCTTTCTTAGGAAAGCTTGAGGTTTCTTTTGCTGTCTCTGATGGTTCAGAATGGAGTCTTCAATGTCTTCTGCTACTGTATTTCTGATGTTGAAAATTTAATATTTACACTAGGGGGCGACATAACATTTCCTCTTCACATTACAAACTCAGTAAATATTTCTAAATTAATAAATTTGTCCAATATAATTATTGCAGTTTTATTAGCTAAAAATCATTCTAAAATTTCATTACAAAAAGACAAGAAAGGTGTTTATTTCATATTTCATTCCAGTGTTTCACTCCTTATTAATTTGTGACAATTCTTAGTCACATGTGTTAGATAATGAAATCATGATGAAATGTAGTGTGAGAAAAAAAAACCCTTGACAGGCTGTGACTCTCGGCTTTGAATGTATCCATTTGCCCTCTGACTTAACGTTTGTAGGTTCTTCTTAGTACTTTCAATGTAGTAGCTTTATGATCTTAAGTGGCAATTTTATTTTAATTTCTTCACAATTTGTGGTTAAATCCAATTGAAATTTGTGTGGACTGCACACTAGTCAAAGAGTATTATGATGAGTATCATTTATTGAAAGAAAACAGTTAAAATATGAACAAATGTGTGAAATTATGAAATTCCTTCCTTTTGTCCTACCGTCTTCCTATAATTTTTATGGGAACCCATATAATCAGAAGAGGTTTCTTCTATTTTTATTATTGTCTATTATCTATAGATAATGATTAGTTTCATTAATTTTATACATGGTTTGCATCTTTATTCTTTGATTATCAAAAGTGGTATAGGAAAAATAATTGTGAGCAAATAACCAAGTTTTGTTAGCATTTACCAGGTATCCCCCTAAGAGCAGAAACTGACCTTTCTTGGAGGAAAGGGGATGCTTATAAATAATCACATTGGTGCATTTCTACTGCCAGTCACTGTGCAATTATTGTTTCAATATAAAAAACACATTTTATAGATCATCACTTAGAGAAATGGCTATTATGGTGCCCCTTGTCATTAAAACACCCAAGAGACTAGTTTGCAGGTAGGCTGATGGTCATAACCTCTAAGGAATGCACATTGCACTGGCCTGGTAAGCAGTGTTGAATACAATATTTTCAGACTACCTTATATGAGAGGACAAGTGTTGTAATTAATAATGATGCATCAAGGAGATTGATCATCTTTGCTACAACGCCTACCGTAATATAATGACATAAGAAAATATGAGAATGTTGCTTACTTGTGATATATAATTACTAATTAAAATACTCTATTAATGACTCAATCCACACATGCTTTAAAAACTGCTGATAATTTTTGATAATTTTTTAATCTCAGTGTCCTAACTAAAATATGAACAGTGTACATTCACATGCTCCAAGATAGACAGACAGACACTCCAAGAAAAGTCATTTTCATCCTCTTCTTTTTGTCCCTCCTCCTTTTGAGATGCTAATCCCTCCTCTCATTCTTGCTTCCTCCTCACACCTATCTCATAATAATGGAAGGTACTCATTATCTGTTAATTTTTAAATTAGTATATTTTCCTCAAAAAGGCCATAGAATTCTAGAAACATTGGGCAAGGCTACTGTTCAAAGCATTCACCTCTAAAAAGTAAAATATAAGAACTTACTCCCCATCTAGTTACTTAGTACCCTTGCAAGGAAATCTAAATTAACACAGTAGGCAAAGCAGCTGAGGGGTCATTGTCTGGAAATTAGAATGAGTGGAGGGAGGAAGGAAGAGGAAAACAGATGATCAGAGGGATTGAGAGAGAAGAAAGGGAAACCATATTTAAAGGAATATCATGTAAATAATAGGATGATGGCATGCTAGGTTCCCCAGAGTCCCCCAGTTTATGCTGTGGCCCTGCATGTTTGTTAATGCTGCTGTCCTTAAGCCTCACAATTAAAGACTTTTGACTGTTAGCCTGCAGTTACCTGATAATTATAGAAGCATCCAAAGTGACAGAAACTCATTCTCTATGCTGTTCAGCATTCTACAGTCTTTTGGGTTTCGGCAAGAAAACATCTCTAGAGCATATCTTCTACATTTTTGGTTATTTTGTCAGCAACCTGAAGACCTGCAGAAAATAAAGTGTTGAATATGTTACCTCTGTCCCTTCTTTCTGGCAAATTGAGTTTAGCCACATGACACGGAAGGTATATTCAAAGACAGAACAAATGGCACTATAACTTAAAAAATACTCTGAGGAAATTTCCGAAGGGCAGGGAGCAAAAGGGGGCCAAAGAGGGTGTCTTCTCACCAACAAAAGTTATGCCAATTTGAGTTAGCCAGTGGTGGATTTTTGGCCAAGTAAATTATATGTATATATTTAAAGCCTGATTCAATGAGGTGATATTAGAATCTGCCTGTTGTCTCATTCCTTTCAGTATGTTTGTTTTATGTTTTATCTGATGAACTTTTGTTTTCTTTTTAATTGAAAAATCTAACTGAAGATTGGACAAATACACAAGTTAATACCTCCTACCATTTTCCTGATTTGATGTAGAGTTTCCACATTGGTTCATATATGCGTTTGATTCCTGTCTTTATTTTTCTGTAGTAAAAGAGAATAAGGCTTTAGAAATACAAAGATTTTAGATTTAATTGTAGCTATATGGTCTGAATCCATTATTTCTTATGGTTTCTGATTCCTTCTCTAGAACTAACAATAACTTCAAATGGTTTATATTCTGCAGTAGAACTGTCTTTTAGTCATATTTAATAACTTATATGTAAACATTATTGAAAGGTTATATGATGAATGGGGAAGTTGAGATCTAGGATTGTTTTAAAACACAAAAAGACAAATATCTACTTTTATATTGAGTATATCATTACTGTTAGTTTAAAATATTTCTTTTATTTTTGAGATTATGATGTAATTTCATCATTTTCCCCTTCTCTTTCCTATATCCAGAATTACATAACCCTCCATGATCTATATATAATATTATATAATTATATATTATANTATATATAAATATATAATTACAGCCTGTTCTATCTGTATAATTATTTGTGTATATATTTTCAGGGCTGACCATTTGATATTGGCTAACCAATTTGTGTGTTCCTCCCTGGGAAAGACTATTTCTCATCACTCATGTTCTCAGCATGTCTTGGGTGTCTAGGATTTGTTTTGTTTTGTTTTTTGATACAGGGCTTCTCTGTGTAGCTTTGGTGCCTGTCCTGGAACTCACTCTGTAGACCAGGCTGG
>LOJH01066558.1:0-10327 GCA_001685095.1 Ellobius talpinus | reverse complement strand
CAAGATCTCCTGAGTAAATTGGGAGCATGGGGACCATGGGAGAGGGTTGAAGGAAAGGAGAGAGGCAGGGAGGGGAGCAGAGAAAAATGTAGAGCTCAATAAATCAATTTTTAAAAAAAATCTGCTTTAGGTCATTATCAACTTAACAGAAAGAAGGAAAAAGAAAGACAAAGGGGAAGGGAAGGGGGAAGGACGGTGAAGAGGAAGAGAGACAAAACTAAGAGCCATCGATACTACATAGCTGGAAAGACAAGTACAGAAATGTTTAGAGATGATCACTGACTACACATAGGAATTACACAGTTCTGATTTTACCTTTTCCTAGAGTTGGTTTTCTAATTTTAAAAAATGATTAACTAAGCTAAAAGGAAACACGGGAGCAAAATAATATAGCCTTTATACTCAAGAGAAAACAGATTTCACACTCACATTCAACAGAAAACCCAGGAAGCCAATGAAATAGCTCCGTGGGTAAGGGAGCTCGCCATCACACCAAACAGCATGAGTTCAATCCCCAGAACCCACGTAATAATGGAGAGACCTGAATCCCAGATGTTGTCCTCTGGCCTCCAAATGTGTGCAAATATACGTGCAAAATAAATATGTAAAAATAACAAAAAAAGAAAACACAAGTAAGAATTACAAACATACTCACTCTTCTCTTACCTATTATACCAAAGGAGTAAAAGGACAGCTGTTTGCCTAAGAGGTCCATGCTCTTCTGCAGGGGGGTTTTCGGGGCCTTGACAAATTAGAGAAGTTTGCCACAGTAAGTTAACTGCAATACATTTTCCAGGTGCCAGGAACTCTGCAAAGCACTCGAAATGCACATTTCCGAGTTGAGAACACTCCTACCTTCATTGAAGAAACTGGGGCCTATGCTCACAGTGCAGGTCCCATAGGAAGCAGTGACAGCTTTCTGCTATAAAGACCTGGCTTACTTGAAAAGGTTTATTGCTATGCTTCCCACTAAGTTAAAAAACTCTCTCCTGCCAGCTTCTAGCGGACTTCACTACTGTCAGCTATTCCTGCCATTTTCCAATTCTCCTCTCTGTACCCACAAACGTGCCTAGTGCCCAAAGTTTATGTTTTATCCTGTACCTCCCTGATCTGCTAATCTTTAGTGATCTCGCACTGCCAAGCTTCATGTTCCACATTATACCACAAACTGGAGTTTTGGAAGGTTAGCTAAGAAATCCAGATGATTGTGAAAGAACATAGCATTTACAGAATGCAGTTTTCACACACCCACACCCACACACCACAATGAAATTGTGTTAAAATTCTGGGTAAAATATATGTAATCCTAGGGTCAAAGGGACACATCAGTGGCAGAACATGTGCTGAGTATATGCAACACATTCAGTTAAATCAGGTTAAAATTAGGTTAACAACAAAACAGAACCCTTTTTTGTAAGGAATAATACCTATCCAAAAAGTGGCTATGAATGGCTTCCTAACAGAAACAATGAATAAAAATAAGAATCTTTCAGAACAATGTAAATTCCAGCCCTTCCAATTTTAAAATTCCCAACTGATTTTGTAAGCAAAAACAATGAGCAATATCCTGAAGAAAATAGTCTTAATAGTATATGCAAGAATCTACATATACTTATATTCTACTTAAGATAAAAAAAAATTACAGATTTGAACAAACCGCTGACACTTAGTACTCACCTCTTCTGCTTGCATCATCTTAAAAACCTCTCCAAATTCGGAATTTTCTCCTGTTCCAATAACAATACCCTAAGGGAAAAACCAGGGAAATTAATTTATATTCAGATGGAATCACTGATAACAAAGAAAGAATAAAGGAATGAGGGTAAGTGGAGAACAAAGACCGTTCACTTCCTTCTTCACTCTTATCCCCAGATCTAGGAGATATATAAATATTCAGATTCCCTTTGCAAATGTTACTCCTATTAATAATTACCCCTATAAAATACAGACCCTGGATCAGACCACTGATCCAAATGTGAGGCCCATATTTTAAATTTTAATGTCTTATACTCAATAAACATTTAACGTTGCTTCTTGTAGTTCCCCACTCCAACCCCACTTCTATGAATGAACTTGTACCTTCTTTTAAAAAGTTATTATTTACCTTTTTTTAGGTATGGGTGCTATGTCTGCATGTATGCCTGTAGGTCAGAAGAGGGTACCAAATCCTACTATAGATGGTTGTGAGCCACCATGTGGTTACTGGGAATTGAACTCAAAACTCAGTGCTCTTTAACTGCTAAGCCATCTCTCTAGCCAAAATGGCGGCTTTTATAGTGGTAAAATATTAGAAACCAGGAAACAAAATAGGTGAAATACAACATTAGGTGAAAAACATATAGTGAGAATATTATAACCAGTGCTAGTTAAAAAATAAAAACTAACCAAAAGGGAAGGAGAGAGAGAGAGAGAAAATAAAAACAACTTGATCAGTGGTGTAGGTCAGCAAGTAAAGACTCCTGTGGTCGAGTCTGTTGACCATGCAGCTATACAGAGCTAGAGACAAGTGACTCCACAAAGTTGTCTGGACCTCCATGTACATGGTAGGTGCCCATTTACCTAAACATACATATACTAGAAAAAGCTATTTTTTATGAAACCACCTTTTTTAAAGAGAAGAATCATAATCACCTTTGCTTTGCCACATCTGACCAGTGTTCCCATGAAGGCAATGTTACTTCTGGATGCAAGATCTCCATTAGCAGCAGCTGCCTGAAGAGCTGTCACCTTAGAACAAGGAGTTGTCTCGCCTGTCAAGCTGGACTCATCAATGGAAAGATCCACAGCCTTGGAAAACAAGTGTTCCATAATTTTAATTTATAGTACTTTTCACAGTTCAAGAGTTCAAGACCACCCCACTTCTTCCAATATTCACATTCAGCCATTAGCTACATCTTATTTTATATTCATTACTTTAAGACAAAAGACTAGATCAGTATAAACAAATAACTTAAATGAGACAATAAAACCTGATGCATGCAACAAGGAATGCTTTACCATAAGAATATGTTAACCTAAAATTCAAAATACAACTAAAGAAATAGAGACACCAGGTGAACCTACAGCTAAGAACCCAACTTTCCTAACAAAACATATTATTGTTTAGTTTTGGCATGTCTCAAAGTATTCACCTTTTTAAGCATAAAAATTGTTATTTTAGGTGAGAAAACTACTATCTATGTGACCTGGATCAGTTTCTGAAGCCAGAATCCGCAAAAGAATATTGCCCAAGAGTAGGGAGCAGAGGAAGCCCTGCATGACTGCAGTACTGAATGAGTAAGAGTTGCTGACAGGGCCATGTCAAGGATGACAGCCTCAGTCCCATGGGAATGGCAAAGCCTCCTCCTCCTCCTCCTCCTCTTCCTCCTCCTCCACCCTCACCCTGGGAGGATTTGAATTTAAGTCCCAGCAACCACATATGAAGTCAGGCATGGCAACAGGGGATTGTAGTCCCAGTGTTGGGGAAGTACAGACAGGAGCCTAGGGCTCACTGGTCAGCAACCATCACCTAATCTAGAGTCTCGGGATCCAGTGAGATGCCTTGTCTGAAAAAACAAGACAGCACCTGAGGAACAACATCCAACATTGATCTCTTATCTCCACAGACAAAAACATGAGCGTACACGCATGTGGGCACGCGCACACACCCCCATACACACACACACACACACACCAAAATATTTTTAAATATATTTGAAGTTGATTTTATACCTGTCTATAAATTGCTGACTTTCTAACTCTTAATACTTAATTAAGAAAAGGGTCCCTGCAATTTTGATAAGCTAATTTTTAAAGCATGCCTACTATCTGCTATCACCCCGAGAGAAGCAGTTAGACCACTCCACAAAAATAAAATAAAGAAATATGGCCTTGAGGACTGGAGAGATTGTTCAGTAATTAAAAGCACTGGTTGCTTTTCCAGAGGACCCTTAGTATGGCAGATCACAACTGTCTATAACTCCAGCTCCAGGAGATTTAATGTTCTCTTTCAACCCCCTCAGGCACCAAGCATGCAAATGGTGCACAGACACACATGCAGGCAAAACACCAATACCCATAAAATAAAATAATAGGCTTAAGTTTTTTTTAAAGAATCTTGAGTTATATATATACATATATATACACACACATATGCATGTACATATGTACATACATGCACGCATGGCTGACTTCACAAGAAAAAAAATTAACTGGCAAAAACCCTCTGTGAAGAAGCCTAAACATCAAACTTACAGACTAGAAAAAGTGAACTGTATTAACTATGCTTAAAGAACTAATAGAACCAAGAAACAAACTTTATATAAAAAAAACCTTAGTAGAAATTACATAAGGAAATGATTGGAAATCTGGAGGCTGGGACTACAGCTCAATAGTACAGTACCTGTCTAGGTTATATGACACGACACAGTTAATCAATCAATATTTATTATATAAACCAGGAACTGAAAATAATACCTGAGAGAGAAATTACTTAGAGGAAGTTCAACATTGGAAATTAAAAAGAAAAAAGCAATCAATAACCCGGAAGCTGGGACAGTTACAAATCACCAGTACAGGGGTTCAAGAGATGGTTCAGATGTTAAGAACACCTGCTACTTTTACAGGGGACCAGGCTTCATTTCCCAGAACCCACATGGTAGCTCACAAATCTGTGACTCCAGTTCCTAGGGATCTGACATCCTTTTCCAGACATGTTTCAGATACCAGGCATGTTCATAATTCTCATATACACAAAATATTGTTCTAAATCACCACTTGAGCTAAAGATATGGCTTTGTGGTTAAGAACACTGGCTATTCTTCCAGAGAACCCAGGCTCAATTCCCAGCATCCATCTGAAGGCACATATCTATTGTACCTCCAGTGCCAGAGGATCAGATGCCATCTTCTGACCTCCGTGGGTACTACCTGGTACCTAAAGGCAAAATACCCACACAAATAAGATAATAATAAAAATTTTAAATAGGAACAAAATAAGAAATACTTTAAAAATCGCTAGTCTAAAGAGCAGAATGAAAAAAAATAGTAAGAAAAACTAGAGATGAAGGATGTGTAGGAGACACTACCAAGCAGAACAATATGCTACAGGCATTCCAGAAGAAGAAAGACAAGCAATGAATATCTGACTACATAATGGTTGGCAACTTTCCAAACTTGATGGAAAACACAAATCTAAATAATCAAGAAGCTCAATCAATTTACAATGAGACCTAATTTTTTTAAAAAATGTTGGGCAGGCAGACGACAAAAAAAATCTTAACAGCAGAAAAAGCAAGTTTATCACTTAGAGTCAAAAAAAATTTAGCAATCCAATTTTTATCAAAGTTCAAAAAAGGAGTTTAGAGAAAGAACTCAGAAGTGAAGAGTACTTGCTGCTCTTCCAGAGAACCGGAGTTTGGGACTCAGAAAACCACTTGGTTTATTTCCTAGCTTGGGGATGGAATGAACTCTCCACCCTATTTTTGAGGCAAGGTTTCTCACTGAACCTAACAGCTCACTGTGATGCTTACTGTTCTCAATTTCACAGAATCTAGAATCACTCAGGAGATGGGCTTCTAAGCAGGTCTGTAGGTCAGAGATTCCCAAACTGTGGATTGTGACCCCTTTGGGGAATGCATATCAGATATCCTGTATTATCAGATATTTACATTACAATTCATAGCAGTAGCAAAATTAGTTATGAAGTAGCAATGAAATAGCTTTATGTTTGGGGGTCACTACAGCGAGGATCTGTATTAAAGGATCTCAGCATTAAGAAAGTTGAGACCACTGCTATGGGGTATGACCTTGATTACACTAATGGAGGTGGGAAGACCTACCCACTACAGGTGGCACCATTCCCTCGGCTGAGGACAGTCTAAAAGAGTAGAAATCAAGTCAAGCTGAGTGCTAGCATGCCCTCTTCTAACAATGGAGTCAGCTAATTCCAAGCTCCTGATAGCTTGACTTCCCTGCCATCATGGACTACAACCATGAACTGTGAGCTAAATTGTTTTTTGCCAGAGGATTTTACCATAACCACTAAAAAAAAAAACAAACTAAGACCATGTGTCCATGCTAGCAAGCACCAGATCTGCCTGTTTCTACCATAATTCTGGGGTTCCAAACATGTGCAGTCTTGCCCAGCTTTGCCACGGGTCCTAGAGATCAAACTCAGGCCTTCTTGCTTATAGTATTCTGACCCACTCAACCATCTCCTCAGCCCTAGGGAGCACAATTCTTAAACTACGGTCATAACACAGCTTGAGATCACACTAATTATAAGAGGTCATAAAAAATTTGGCAACAGTGAAAGATTTCTGAACATCCAATAACCATACAAACATTCAACATCAAATGCATAATAAATCTGAGGTTTTTTTCTGCCAGGACTCACCCATGTTGAACTGTGCAACTTCACTGCTGCCTGGTTCTAAACACACAACATACACTTTGTGCATACAGTCACATCACACACTGCCTAAGTATTTTATGACCTGGAAGGCTTTTATTGTTCGTAGAAAGGTTTCTGCTGTTACATAAACATAATAGTTTACTAATGATGAAGACTTTCAGTATTCTTCTGATTATCAGTCTTTAACAAGTAGGTATCAAATCAGTACAAGTTTGGTTTGTATAACGATAACATAAGAATGTTTGATTTTAAACATTACTATATGAATTGTTAACATGAGTTTCAAAACAAATGATGAATTTTGGTTTAGGATTTGGTTTGAAATTATTGATATTTCAATAATTTCAGAAATAACCTTAAACATACTTCTGCCATTTTGTGTTATGTGTTTATGCAAAGTAGCAGTCTCAGCATTAATGATTTTAAAATGAAAATATGATGAATTCTGGAGAATATTCGTCTTGCAATCAACTGCTCAGGCAGGATTTTTATTTTTAACAAAATGTTTGTTTTTATCAGTGTTTGCCCCTGCATGTATGCTGTGATGACTATTATTGGTTGTCAACTTGACAACAATGGACCACTTCTTCCATTGGAAAGACAATGTTTTGTCCTTCCTTACTGGAGTAGATACTTATTCTGGTTATGAATCTGTCTTTCCTGAACATAATGCATCTGACAAAACCACCATACAGGAACTTAGAGAATGCCTATTCCACCACAACCAAATAGCTGGCTGTCAATAGCCATAGGGCTAAGGGCAAGCTCCCCAGGAGGCAGGCAGTATGTACTGTGAATTGGCAACCAATACATGGTCCAATTTCTCCCACAGCCAGGACCCACAGGTCCAGCAATCAAGGGGTGAAAACAGGAATACTTTCACACTCACTATTACCCCTAGTGACACACCAGGAAAATTTTAGCTTCCTGTCCCACCAGGGAGAAGTCTGAGCTTCCAGTTCAATGGCATGTTTGCAGTGGCTCCTGGCAGGAGCACTCTCCCCTCTAGAACCAAAACTTCTTGGCATGACCTGTAAGAATGTAACAGGGGTATGACAGCTTGGTTGACAACTCAACAAAATAGACACACTTGTGAGAAATTTTTATTTTCTTTATTCAATCATTTGAAGTGGGAAGACCCACTTCTAATCCAGACTTTTTGAGGTGGGAAGATCCACCTTTAATCTGGGTCACACTCTCTGCTAGTAGTCCACATAAAGAACATGAAAGAAGGAAGCTTGTTCTTTCTCACTGCCTGCTAGCTCTCACTGGCAAGTCCATTCCTTCATACTTCTTTGGGATTCCAATGTACACTGAAAACCAGCTGAGACATCTAGGCTTGTGGACTGAACAACTACTGGACTCTTGAACCTTCCATTGGTAGACAGACAACCACTGCTGGACAAGCTAGACCACAGTCTGCAAGCTATTCTAATAAATCTCTCTCTGTTGCTCTGTCTATGTGCGCACGTGTGCATGCGTACTTATATTCATTCTCTGGTGCTAACAAAGGCCACAAGAGAGCATCGGGTCCCCAGAAACTGGAGTTACTGATGGTTGTGAGGAAACGTTGTTGCTGGGAATCAAACCCATTTCTCTGCAAGAGGCGCAAGTACTCTTTAAATACTTAGTCATCTCTCCAGTCCAAAATTTAATTTGTTATGCAAAAATTAAAAAGTATTCCCATCTCATTGGTTAGCTTGCTTTCCCTTTAATAAATGGTAAATTATATGCATACTGAAGAACTGTCATTTTTTGTGATGTATTATCTGTTAATGCTTCATTTGCAGATATATTTTATATGCCTACATTTGGGGTGACAAAAAATTTCTCTGGCAAGTCATAAGTGGAGGGGGACTGGAAACAGTCCCACAGGTAACAGCACTGCAGTGACATAAATAATAAAGCAGCAAAAGCACTTCCCTACTAGAAGTGTTTCAACATTAGCAGATTAAATTTACTATGTGTATATCCATAAAACAGAAAATCATATGGCAATAAAAGGTAATAAAGTACTAAAGTACCTGAAAATGTTAAGTGAAACATACAGACAAAAAAAAACATGTTATATGATTCCTTTAAGTTAATAAAATGTCTAGAATAAAAAAACATACTTTTGTGTCAAAAAAAACCAGTGGCTAAAATCAGTGGCTATTGGAGGTAAAAACACAGTGAATGTTAAAAGAAAAGGAGTTTTCTTTGGGAAGATATGAAACTTTATAATTAGCTTGTGGTAATGGGAACAGACTGAAAACCACACAATGTTAGAGTTCACTTGTGCATATCTTATCATATATGAATTATTTCTCTAAAAATACTTAGGGTAAGTATGGTGGCTTCAAACCTATGATACACTGAGGAAGGAGGGGGCCAGCCTGATCTATATTTTAAGAACCTATTCCAGAAGAACCTGTCTCAGAATATAAACAATGGATTCTTAATGAATTTGTAATGAGGTGGGTGAAGCAGCACTTTGGCAGGAACTGGTGCATATACAGAATCTTGCACTTCCAGACCATGGTCCCAGATGATTTCTGTGCAATTCCAGAGGAGGGATGCACTGCTAGGCAACTCTGCCTCTCACCAAGAAAGTAAAATACACATTCAGTAGAAACCACACTTCCATTGCTTACTTAGCTCTTTTCTAAGATTACAATAGGATATTCTCATGTGATTCTGGGCAGTGTAGTAAGCCAGAGTCAGATGTACAGTTTCATTGGGTAAGCAATTAATACAGTGAGTGCACTGTGTGCCTAAGCCCAGTTAGGTACAGGCAATTGTTTCTGGAACAGTATTTTAAACTTTCAGTGGGTCTTTTGAGACAAAACCTCTGCACTGAGTCCAGGAGCACCTCTACTGGAATTGTCATGGAGGTTAATACTCTTCTCCTTTCCTCTCCCACACTGTTTTTCAAATATCATGGCTACATTGCATGAAGCATTCTCTGTTCGCTGCTATGCCAAAAATAATGTCTCTTCTCTCAGTTTCTATTTTTTAACTTCTCTTACCTGATTACTGACTTCTATCATATACTGATCTGTGTTCACAAATACTGGATTCCCTAATCAACATAATTCTATCACGTCTGTCTGCTACAGTACCTAACTCAGGCTGTCATAAAGGTATGCTAATTGACTAAGTAGATAACTAAAGACTTTACAGCAGAACAAATATATATAAGGGGGACATGCTTATACTTGTCACTATTTCAGTCACAATACTAAATATTTCAAGTAAACTATGTGTTAATCATTAGATCTGCTAACCGTTTAATTAATTGATATCCATGTACCCTCAATTTACCTCAAATAAGCGTAAGTCCGCAGGAACTCTGTCTCCCACAGAAAGGCAAACTGTGTCACCTGGAACCAAGTCTCGGGCGAGTGTATGCTCCAATTTTCCTTCACGCACACTGTAGCATGAAATAGAAATCATCACAGTAAGAAAACCATACTATTTCCCTTTAAGACTACATTTAGTTTCAGTGAACCTGTCTTAAGAAAAACACTGTTACTTCCAAAGAGACAAGTCAAATATAAAAACTTAGAGCAAGCTAGAAAGAAGGCTCAGTAGTTAAAAAAGCAAATGATGCTCTTGATGAGGATCCAAATGTGGTTCCCAGCACCCACATCAGGAAGCTCACAACTGCCTAAAACTCCAACACCAGAGAATCCAACACTTCCTCCTCAAGCACTGGAACTCAATGCATATACCCACACAGACAGACACACATAGATGCACATTATTTAAAACAATTTTTAAAAAATAATCTTTAAAAAAAACAAAAAAGCTAGGCATCATCCACACATTCCTTTAAGTCTAGCATTTGTAAGGCAGAGGCAAGCAGATCTCTGAGTTTGAAGATGGCCTGGTCAATTTAGCAAGTTTCAGGACAGTCAATGCTATGCAGTAAGACCTGTCTAAAAAGGAAGGA
>LOJH01066556.1:0-10328 GCA_001685095.1 Ellobius talpinus | reverse complement strand
TCGTCTCAGTGGGTTGGCGCACCCCTCGCGGTCCTGACTTCCTTGTTCATAATGAACTAATTTCCTATTCCTTCTCCTAGCCTAAATTTTGGGGCTGTGAAAAGGCAAAGAATAATTTTCTTCAAAAGTGAGGTGCCTTATATCAAGTAGCAAAGAGATGCGCTGACCCCAGTCAGACAAAGGCAGAGCTCCGGGATGAGGAGAAATCCCCACATCACACACACACACACAACCCAACTAGTTGGTGAGGTACAGCTTGGTAAAGAGCTGACTGTATTCACCTCTCACACACAGTTCTGCCTTTCTGGGGAGGTTCTGAGACATTTGCCATCCCGGGATGCTGGGAGGCAGCTAACAGGAGCGTTCACTGGTGGAACTCGGTTCTAAAAGGTTCTTAGATGCTCTCACATGCAATGAAAAGACGTCAGGCTTCAGTTGGAAGTGAAACTGAGGCTGTGGTTTCCTGTGGAGAGCAAAGTGGAAAGGCAGAGGCTACAAAGGCTCAGAAGCCAAACAGTGGGGAGTGAAAGGGTGATTCACAGGGTGCGGGGCGGGGGTGGGGGAGGGTGGAAGGAAGCCTAGTGGCTGCAGCCAAAGAAGGAACAAAACCAGACGTGCAGGCTGTGGAAGCCAAAGGAAAATGATCAGTAAGACTTCAGGAAGTGGGCACATTATATGACCTTCTGGTCACATCATACTAGAGGATCTGGGGCCTGAGTTGTATGGCAGGGAGACCCTGGTTTGTGATGGGGGAAGCTCACAATATGGACACATTGTTTGAGAATATAATGAAAATATTCAAAATGCATTTTTTTGAGGAACCAGTACTTGTGGTTTTATTAGGAATAAATTTTTTACCTGACATCCAAAGTGGTCAGAAGAATTCCATATGGGAGCTGATCAGGTCTTTATGGACGAGAAGCTAATGCGGAAAGCCGGCATTGTTGATCTTTATGGATGAGAAGCTAATGCTGAAAGCCGGCACTGTTAGTCTTTGCTTTCTACCTCACCTTTCTGCTTCTTTTAGATTTATTTATTTATTTATTTGTTTATTTATTTCTCCCATAAGCACTTATGACTTCGTTTGGCAATGGCATTAGGCCTGGTAAAGTTGCTATTCCTGTGAGGTCCTTGGAACTCAGTGTATTATTCCTGCAAGGAATGAAGTCATCAGGAGCAGTGTTTTTGACACAAGCTAGAAATTATTTGGTCAGCTGAGTCCTTCTCTTAACTTCTTAGGTCTTGAGGTAGGGGTAATCTCTATACTCACCAATGCAGGAAGCCAAATGAGTTCAAAGTCAATGAGAGCAGTTATTTTCGATTATTCCTGATGGCATAGAAATGCCCTCTTCGGGAAATGGCACAGTGCCGTGGTTTGAATTCCAGTCAAGCTGTGGCATCACTTCCTCATCTTTCCAGGCTCAGTTCCTATCTGAAAAGCAGAGACAAGGGTGACACATAGTAGTTGGTCTTTCTTGTTGGACTTTCTTGTTGGACTAGACTTCAAATAATTACATGGACACTTATTATTTATTATAAAAGCTTGATCTTGGCTTAGGCTTGTCCTCAATTAGCTCCTAAAACTTAAACTAATCCATTTCTGTTAATCTGCGTTCTGCCATGTGGCTCTTCATCTCTCGTCCATTCTGTACATCAGACCCCCTCTGTGTCTGGCTGGGGAATTCTGTGTCTCTTCATCCTACAGTTCCTCTCTCTCCCCAGATGTCCAGCCCATCCCCTCCTGCTTAGCTATCGGCTGTTCAGCTCTTTGTTAAATGAATCAGGTGTCTTAGGCAGGTGAGGCAAATCACAGGCACATCTTCATACAGTGTAAACAAACGATCTGCAACAGTATGTTCTGCAGGCACTGTTGTAGAGTTGAGATAACGCGTGAGAGAGGTGCCTGCCAGGCATTCTGCCAAATGTGTTGTTTGCCTAGTAGGCTCCTCTGCTAGCACATGGTTCCATGGGCTCCTATTATGAAAATAGCTGATTGTACCAAAGAGAAAAATATTAATTCATGTGGAAGAATAGATCTCTATTTAAAAATATTTTAATTTTTAATTAAGGTGTAATGCAATTGTACGTATTTATAAATTACATAAGTCATTTCTATACAGGTACAGCATGCTGTGATCCAATCACAGTGACTGGATCACATACATAATTTATTCTTTTTAACTAAATAATATTAGTTTTTACATTCATTCGCTCATATGTTTATTGACCTCCTTCTGTGTGTAGGTGCATGCATGCCAAGTTGTGCACATAGAAGCCAGAGGATTAACTTGTGAGAGTCAGTTCTCTCCTTCCACTATGTGGGTGCTGGAAATCATACTGAGGTCATCAGGAATGACCACAAGGCTTTTATGTGCCACCTCTCTGACCCACATTTATCATTTCTTTGTGCTTGGAGTGTCCAGTCATCTTTAGTGGCTACTTTGAAATGTTAGGTTAATTGTTGCCAGTCATGACTATCCTCACGTGCTACAGAAATATGAGAGGTGTGATTCCTCCATATAATGGCATTCCTATATCTATACTCTGACATGTGTTCATTCCACCTTCTAGATTATTCCCATGCTTTGGGGACACTATTCTGTCCCCTACTTCTTTGAGATAAACCTTTTACCTTCCAAATATAGGTGAGAATGTGGCATTTGACTTCCTGAATTATTTCACTTAACATAATATCATCCAGTTTTATCTGTATTTCTGAAAATGACATAATTTTACCTTTTTATGATTGAACAGTATCCCCTTGTATATTGATTGTAGTGGTTTTACTGAGAATGGGACCCCATAGGTTCATATATTTGAAAGCTTTGTTATTAAGGAGTGGCTACGTGACAGGTATTAGGAGGTGTGGGCTTGTTGGAGGGAATGTGTCACTGGCGATGGACTTTGGGGTTTCAAATGCTCAAGGCAAACTCTCTTCCTGCTGCCTGTGGATCTGGGTATATAACTCTCAAGCTACTCCTCCAGCACCATGTCTTCCTGCCTGCTACCATGCTTCTCACCATGATGATCCTAGACTAAATCTCTAAATGTAAGCAAGCATAAATTAAATGCTTTTTTTCTAAGAGTTGCCATGGTCATTGCATCTCTTCACAGCAATAAAACACTGACTAAGACATGTATATATACACATTTTATTTATCTATTCATCTACAGATAAACATCTAGGTCAATTGCATTTGTTGACTATAGGACAGTGTCTTAGTTAGGGTTTCTATTGTTGTGAAGAGACACCATGACCATAGCAACTCTTATAAAGGAAAACATTTAATCAGGGTGGCTTGCTTACAGTTCAGAGGTTTAGTCCATTATCATCATGGTGGGACATAGAAGCATGCAGGCAGATGTGGTGCTGGAGAAGGAGCTGAAATTCCTACTTCTTACAGGCAATAGGAAGTAGTCTGTATCATTGGGCATGGCTTGAGCATAAATGAGACCTCAAAGTTTACCTTCACAGTGACACACTTCCTGCAGCAAAATCATACCTACTCCAACATATAAAACCACACTTCGTAATAGTGCCATTCTTTTGGGGGGCTGTCTTTCTTTCAAACTACCACATTCATTCTCTGGCCTCTAAAGACTTGTAGTCACATTATAATGCAAAAATGCATCCAGTCCAACTTCAAAGGTCCCCATAGTCTATAACAGTCAAACTTATTTAAAAGTCTGAAGTTCAAAGTCTCTTCTGAGATTCATCCAATCTCTTAACTGTAATCCCTGCAAAAATCAAAATCAAAAAATAGATCACATACTTCTAGCATATAATGGTGCAGGATATACCTCACCATTCCAAAGCATAGAGAAGGGAACATAAGGAGAAAATACTGTTTGCAGGCATGGAGGAGAGAATTACTTCCTTTTACCATACTTAGCACTTGCTTATCCTAACCCACTCTGGCTTTTAACAATCATCTCCCATGACACCTATTACATTTCCTTTTTGACAACCTGCACACACATACACACATGCTGTGTACATGCATGTACACAGACATACATACATGTGCACAAACATGCACACATGCTATCATCACATATTTGCCTTGTCTTTATAGACATTATCTAAGGACCTTACCCCAGAAATGCTTCTCTTTCAGCCATTTTTGTTTTGATCCATCTTGCTACTTTATACCTTGGGCCTAGCCTACTTGGAGTAGCTTGAGACTTAATGTTGAGACACCTGGAAGGCAACTTGCACCAACTGACTGTCTATGAAAGTTCATATCATCTCATGGTTACATGGAGACAGATTTGTATTAGTGCCATTTATGTCATGGATAGTGGAAAGCATTGGGACCTTTGTTTTCCTTCCCACCAAAAGCATTAGGTGTGTTATGAAGGATGTGTAACTATTTTCCTTAATGCATTGTTTTGCTCAGGTAACATAACAAAAATATTCTGGAGACCTGGAAATGCAAGAACAAGGTGTCTGGAAGTTCCATTTCTAGTGAGGCTCTTTCTGGTCTTCATGGGGTTGGTTTCTCATAGTCACGGCTGTGACTGGTATCAGAACCATGGACAGCACCCCCCAGGATTGCAATTAGGACATCAACAGAAAGTTTAGTGATTTGCATTTACCAATGGGTTGGAAAACAAGAAGACAGCAATTAATCCATGATGATGGGATATTATGCTAATGTTTAGGATCCTTGCAAGATGAGGCATCCTGGGGTTGGGTTCCAACAGTCAAAGCTGATGTTTTATATGACTAAAATGGATTGTCAGGGGATAGAAGTCGTAGGAAGTGGGAGGATGTGACAGTAGCAGCGGGGCACTTTAGGCCCTGGGCAGGTGTGAGCAGGGTACCAGATGGGTCATACTCTCCACCCACTTGCCAAGTGATGTTAGTCAGATTACTTATTCTTCCTAAGGCGTAGTGTTCTTATCTGTGAAATAATGGAATTGGAATATAACCCTGAGGTTCCCTCTTGCTGTGTGACTATAGAGTAAATTGTACAAGGCATGAAAATCCACATAGACCTTTAGAGACGTTGAGTTGGAAGCTGGTGAGGAGAACGCTTTGTCTGGAATAGGAATTGAAACAAGATCGATACAATTTGGCCCTCACATTTTGTGATAGTAAACACAGATAGGTTCTTGGAGAGAAAAATAAAAGTGTGTGACCTAGGGCTGTACCCAGCTGATCATTAGTCCTGAGGATTGGTGCTCATACTGAGAGCTTAGCTTGCTCCTTAGTGTCCTGCCCTTGTTCAGAAATTAGCTCTCCACTTCTTCGTTTATTTGGGGACTGAGCATCACATCAGTGCCAACTTTTAAAGTCGGAGGTTTATGCAGGTATACAGTGGAAGAAGGGCATGATTGTGACACTCAGCCTAAGCACTTATTCTAGTGAGGAGCTCAGGAAATGTCTAAGTAGAGATTTCTTAAGAACTGGAAGATTAGTGAATCATGAGTCATAAAAACTGGCCAATTATTTCCCAGAATTAGTAAAAAGGCCAAGCTGAATTTCAGAAAATGCTATTGGAGTTCACACATCACATTCCCATCAAAGCATTTAGGTACAAGGGAGCTGTGCAATGTGAGCTCCTTCTTTCAAGAGTCATCTCCATGCTCGTGAACCAACTTTAAGTTGGACTCAAGTGCCCCATCAGTCAAGGTTTGAGTTCAGGATGGCTGATGTCTGACCTAACTGCTGTTCTGAGCAGTCAGCAGGCACTCAAGAGCCTCCTGGAGAGCCCTAAAGATGCCTTTCACAGCATCCAGGTCTGTGTAGAGGGTAAAGTCCTACTGTGCCAAAGGATAGAGGATATCTGGAGGATAGAACCCTACATGTCGTTGACTGGCTTATGGATATAAGTGTTATACAGAATGTACAAAGTTTTCTTTAAATATTCATCCCATTTACAGTTGACTGACATGAGCAAACAGAAATCTAGGGTGAGCATGTGGTTTGTCATTTTGTGTGACTGGAGCCATATTTATCCAACCTTTCTTCTGTAGATGGAGACTGTTATTTTGCTTTCCTACTGCTCAGACCTGAATAATCACACAGAAACTGTATTAATTACAATACTATTTGGCCAATAGCTTAGGCATATTCCTTGCTAATTCTTATAACTTGAATTAACCTATTTCTATTAATCTATGTATTGCCATGAGGCTGTGGCCTACCAATAAGGTTCTGTCAGGTGTCTGTCTCCTTTGGCAGCTACATGGTGTCCCCTTGACTCCACCTATTCTCTCTTTCTATTTCCTGCCTGGTTTTACTCTGCTAAGCCATTGACTGAAACAGCTTTATTCATCAACCAATAAAAGCAATACGTATACAGAAGGACATCCCACATCATCCTTCTTTGAGTAACTACATCCATTTTATTGCCAAAATACCAATAATACATGTTTTTGTTTTTAAAAAAAGCTTGTTTTCACCTTAAATCCCAGCACTTAGGAGGCAGAGGCAGAGGCAGGTGGATTTATGTGAGTTTGAGGCCAGCCTGTTCTACAGAGTGAGTTCCAGGACAGAGAAATCCTGCCTCAAAAACCAAAATTTGTTCTACATGAACTTTAAATCATGATAGAGCTTTAAATTCTTAGGGCTTGAAGGAGTCAAGGAACCATATCTATCCTAGCTGGTGGTAAGATAGTGACATAAACATAAATATCTTTAGACCATTTTTACCTGCTATAGTTGCGGGGGACGTGCACACAGCAATAAATGATATACCACTGACCCTAGTGATGATGTGGTTAAACATGATCACTCATGTGAGCCTTCCAGGAAGGCTGCAGCTTGCCTTTACTCTCACTGCAGTGAGCACCGGACACACGGTGGACACACAGTCTTTCATGATGTCCACTTCTTGGCAGCTCACAGTCTAGTGCAGGGCAGGGACCTAGGCTGTCTCTTCAGAGGTTAAAGCTCCAGGTATACCCACTCTTCTGTGTATGTCCTAGACACACTTAGACCTTGGGGAATCTTTGGAAGTAAGGCTAGCCATCGAAAACTATAGAAAGTTGTGTTCTTTAAAGAGCATTTTGGTAAGACTTGGTAGAAAGGAGAGTGAAGCTAAGGTCTGAAATATGTATGTACGGAAAGTCACCATGATATCCATTGATTTGCACAGTTAATATAGTCACTATGTGAGAGAGAGAGATAGACTGTTTCAGAATTCTCAGATATTTGACTCAAATCAATTTTGCTGACTCCTTTCTCATTTTTAGTATTTCATAATTTTTGGTCCATGTTCTATTCACAATGATACAGATCTCAGAGCTCCTAGTGTCATACTTTCAAGGACTTTATTCAGGTCCTCTTCCAGAACACCTGAGTCAATTCAGCCACAGACGTTACAGTAACCTTACAGTAACCTAGCATGTCTTCACCATTTATGGTAAGTCAAAGAATGCCATTTGGGTTTTTATCTTATCTGTGAATTCCTGGCACTCATCATTCCCTTTGGTCCCATTCTTTTTATTCCAAGTGGCTTATGGAAACCCAGTCTTGCAGAATTTTCCCATGTTGCTTAGCAGTGTAGCTGTGCATCCAGAAGTTGTAGGATCATTTGCAGACTCTCCACTTAAGCAGTGCAGCTGAACATGTACGGTTATTGTCAATTCTGTGATGGGGACTGTCTCATTCCTTCTTCTTTATTCAGTACCCCAGTTTCCCAGATCAAATCAGAATCCTTTTCCCCTTTAATTCTCCCATTTAGCCTTTTGGATTTACATTACTCACCAAGCAAGAGTTAAAGTTCAGGATATTTGTAAGCCCCTTGAAGAACCTAGTTAAAAGCTTTAGAAGCTGATTACTCTCTTACCATGCATCCAAAAGGGAGATGAGAGTGAATAGCATGTGACAAGAAGCAATGGATTCTCCACACTCATAAAATATGTCTTTCACTGAGGGCTCTACTGAGTTAACACTGAGTAAGGTGTGGGTGGTGAAGAAAGAAATTAGCAAGATGTTGCTGGTGTCAAAGAATAGCCCAGTTTGTAGAGTGGCACTTGTGTAATGGTGTCATTTGGGCAGGATTTTGGATGACTCATATGATGGGGAAATGGCCATAATTTAAAAGCTGTCATTGGGGACTACTTGGTGCTCTATCAATGGCACACTGCTCATCTCCTGTAATGGGATACAAATAACTTTGTCCGGTATTGGAGGAGCTGGGCTGTGAGTCAGGCTGCCATACTCTCAGACAATTGAGCTTATTTGTGCGTGCATCTCATTTTGTCTCTGACAGGAGTGGAATGTAAAGGAGATGCTTGTGTACTTCCTCCCACCTGGAAGAGACAACTCTTTCCTCCAGTGTGTGGACACTTTGGTATGGGGGTTGTGTGAAGTGTGGCTGAGAGCTTTGGCTGAGAGCTCAGAGAGGACCTGTCTAATCTGACAGCACTAGTCGGTGATTTTACTATCCAACTTCAATTATATCAACAGTCCATATGTGCTCAGAAATATTTGGTGCATAAGTATGTGTCCTTCCCCTTCTGTTTTGACCTCACTCACTCTCTCCATATTGTTCTGTTTTCTGCTTCATATCCACTGTGTCCTGCTATTTATCTCATAAGATGCCCCAACCTATGGTCCCTATTATGATCTTGGGTTCTGTGTTTACCCCCACATTATAAACTTATGCCTAAGGGTTTGGAGCTAGGAACCAGAGATGAAAGAGAACATGGATGTTTGCCTTTCTAGTCTGGGTTGCCTCATTCAATATAATCTTTTCATGTTCTACCCATTTGTCTGCAAGTTTCACAGTTTCATTTTTCTTTGTAGCTGAATAGTATTCCATTATCCATTCATCTGATGAAGGGCATTTAACTTGTTTTCATTTCCTGGCTATTGTGAATAGGGCAGCAATGAGCATCACTGGGCAAGTATCTGTGAAGTAGGATGTCAAGTCCTTTGGGTACATGCCAAGGAGTAGTAAAGCAGAGTTATATGGAAGATTGATTTTTTTTAATTTTTTGAGGCATTTCCAAACTGATTTCAGGGTAACTGCACCGATTTGCATTCTCGCCAACAGCAAAGGAGGGTTCCACTTTCTCCACAACATCACCAGCATCTCTTGGCAGTTGTTTGGTTTATCATTGCCGTTCTAACTGAGGTGAGACAAAAATCTCAAAATTCTTATAGTTTGCATTTCTCTAATTGCCTTTTGAGGTATTTCTTGGCCATTTTTTTATTCCTTCTATTGAGAACTCCATGTTTAGATCCCTAGACCATTTTTTAATTTGGCCATTTGTTTCCATGACTCTCTGTATTTTGAATTCTTGTACATTCTAGGTTTTATGCCTCTGTCATATGTTTAGCTGGCATAGAGTCTCTCTCACTCTGTGGGATTTTTCCTCACTCGATTGACGTTTCCTTAACTGTGCAGAAGTTTTTGTTTTGTTTAGCTTTGATTTTTTTTTATATCCCAATCACTGTCTCCCCTCTCTTCTCTCTTCCCAGTCCCACCCCCACCTCCCTCCTGCCCCCATCACCCAACTCCTCTTCTGTTTCTCTCCTGAAAAGGACTGGCCTCCCATGGATAGCAATCAAAAGTGGCATATCAAATTACACTAAGACTAGGCCCCTCCCCTCATATTAAGGCTGGACAAGGCAACCTAGCATGAGGAAAAGGGCTCCAAAAGCAGGCAAAAGGGTCAGAGACAATCCCTGCTCCCACTGTAGGGATTCCACAAGAACACCAAGCTACACACACTAGCACATAATCAGAGTACCTAGGTCAGTCCCATGCAGGTTCTCTGGTTGTTGGTTCAGTCTCTGTGAGCTCCTATGAGCCCAGATTAGTTGATTCTGTGGGTTTTCTTGTGGTATCCTTGACCCCCTCTGCCTCCTACAATCCTGTCAGAGTGGCTAAGATCAAAAATGCAAGTGATAGCTCATGCTGGTGAGGATGTGGAGCAAGGGGAACACTCATCCATTGCTGGTGGGAGTGTGAACTTATACAGCCACTTTGGAAATCAATATGGTGGTATCTCAGAAAATTGGGATTAGATCTACTTCAAGATCCAGCTACCACTCCTGGACATATACCCAAAGGACACTCCATCCACTATAAGGACATTTGCTCAAATATGTTCAGAGCAGCTTTATTTGTAATAGCTGGACATTGGAAACAACCTAGATGCCCCTCAACCAAAGAATGGATAAAGAAAATGTGGTATTTAATTTTCTTCTCTTGCCTCATTACTCCAACTAATACTTTCAGCACTATATAAGAAAGGAGTGGGGACTCTGATGGGGAATCTTTGCCAACCAATTATCTTTAAGAGGTGGGATGACAGGGCAGGGAACCCTGACTGCTCTTTGGACTGGAAAGGGAGGGGGAGGGGGT
>LOJH01066555.1:0-10583 GCA_001685095.1 Ellobius talpinus | reverse complement strand
GTAAATAGATTGTGTTTTAGTTGATGAAGAAATCTACACAGTTCTACAAAAAAAATTCCTTACTTTTTACCCTTATTTATTCGTTTTGGAACGTATAAAAGATTTCAACTGAACATTGGTTATAAGTGACGACAAAATTGTCAATTTCAAGGAAACATGACTACAAAATATGGAAAAATAATTCTACACTTCAATCTATACATGGTCACCGTGTATTTCTTTTCTTGTGCATTTAGCTGACTCATAGGCAAGCCNGTAAATAGATTGTGTTTTAGTTGATGAAGAAATCTACACAGTTCTACAAAAAAATTCCTTACTTTTTACCCTTATTTATTCGCTTTGGAACGTATAAAAGATTTCAACTGAAAATTGGTTATAAGTGACGACAAAATTGTCAATTTCAAGGAAACATGACTATAAAATATGGAAAAATAATTCTACACTTCAATCTATGCATGGTCACCGTGTATTTCTTTTCTTGTGCATTTAGCTGACTCATAGGCAAGCCATCCCTATTGAAATGAGTATTTTAATGAACATTTCTTCCCATCTCTAATCAGAAAAGCAATCTGTTCTTTGAGAAGAATCTCCTGACATGAAAAAAAATTAATTTCTGCAAAACTGTTTTGTGCTATGTTGCTGTTTTAATAGCTCTGTCCTCTTAACTGCTAAAGTTTTATATGTATTTCTGGAAGACATGCAGTGCATAATGCTGACTGCATCCTGCTGCTAGCTTCAGGTATAAGTCAATGCTGTGTTGCAGTAGGATAGCTACTGAATGTTTAAAGTGATTTGTATCTTCATTCCACATTAGTGAATTTTTTAGGGTGGGAAGAAATAGATCAAACTGTGAGAAAAGAAAGCATCATGAAAGGGGAAGAATAAAAAAAAAATTCCCCAGGCCCTGTGTTTCAATGTGTATCACCATTTGTTTTGTCTTGGATTTGAAGTTTCATTGCAGTAAAGAGACAAACACAATGGGCCCTCCAGTGAGCCTTGTAGTATTCGCCTCCTTCCCTAACTTCACACCTCTCTGGTAAAATATTACTCTTGTTTGTGCAAGAGCCAACTGTCATTTCCTCTAGTTTCCCTAGTAGTTTATCCTAAGTAAGCCACCAGAGTAACTCTTATTAAAATGTAAGTCAATCACGAGAGTTGGCCAAGTCTTTCACAGGTCTGTAGTTTTTCCCAAATATCACAAAAGTTTATATACATATGTATACTGTAGTTTTTCAAGATTGTGTGGTTCTAGGCAATTCTTCCCTTCATCTTTCTTCTCTCAGACTCCCTGTTTCTCCTCACTCACCACTGTAAGGGTCAATATCCCCAGTGGACACTGGGTCCAACTTCTTTAGGGATTTTACAGTGCTGTTTCCTTCTCCGGGAGAAGATCTTTACTCACACAACCCATCCCAAAATTATTTTCCTTGCATATCCATTCAGTTTTTCCACAGGATGTCTACTGTTAAAATATCCATAAAATTAACACCCAGCTTAGTTCTATTTGTCTTTATTGCTTCAATTTCCGTATTTTATGATTTCGTCTTCCCAGAGACATTGTAAGAACCACTAGGTCATTACTTTTTGTTCTTAACTGACTTCCCTAACAGCTAGCAGGAACATAGTAAAAAGTTAACAAAACCGTTAACTTTATATAATCCTCAATGTCCCTACTTTGTGTACAATCTTTTACTGCATTGTCTCACTGATGAAAGAAATATTTTAGTCCTTATTGCATGCTATATATCTAAGAAGTTGCAATTACTTGCTTATTACTCATTATAAAAGATATTAAGTAATATACACCTTTTTCTAAATTAGCAACAGAGCACTGAAATAATTTAGATTTTTATTTGTGCTCATTTAAACTATTCTGGTAAAGCACCAGAAGTCAAGAATTCTTTTAAATAGTAGAATCTGTCATCAAGCAACTACGTTTATGAATGATCAAATAGAGTGGCCTTGGCACAGTTCATGCTGTCATCTATTTACAAATTTTGGTCATAATGTCTAACATTTCTTTGATTCTCACAGAATTGTACCATTTCATTATTTTATTCTCCATAAGGCTGTGACAGTTGACTATTGCAGTCAGTTGTTCAAGGCCTGCCAGTTTGGGAGCATATAATGATATCCTGTACCCTTATGCTTCCTCTGGCTGTGTCAGTTAAATGTCCAGTTATATATTCCTGATTGTGTGATTTTCTTTTGTGCATATTTGGAGGGACTGAGTCAACTTGATATTCAGAATGCCTACATATAACTTGCTATTTATGTGAGGATCTAAAAGTAGTCACATAAATAATAGGAGTACTTCCCAGAATCTTTCTTGAATGTGTTGGCAATGAATGGTTTGGTCAGAAGACCCTCATTGCCTTGAGTAATTTACACAGAATTTACTATATGGAAATATAAATCTTAGTTTCTCATAAGCAATAAATTCAAGATTGTGCTTTCTGAGAAAAAGGCAGTAGCATCTCTGCCTTTTTCTCAGAAAAAGTAAAGGCATCTCTACTCTGGGAAGCAGGACACTATTCTATCTACTGTTTTGTTTTTTCTCTTTCTCAGTATAATGAAAATTTAATTAGCTTTATAAAAACCACATAAATTAACAATAATATAATAAAACCCAATGTATGAACAAAATGATATTGTTTAACTTGAAAAGTTACAATCAAAACATATACAGCTACAATGAAGAAATCTAATCCATTTTTACAGAAAATGAACAATAATAATGGGAATGGTTGTCTCTGCTGTCCCAGGCCTGGGATTACAGGCATTATAGGCTGACTTTATTCAGGTGTTGTGAATTTGAATTCGGGTCTTCATGATTGTTCAGCATGTGTTTTTGTATAAAAAATGCCTTTGGCCCACTGAACAGTATTCCTTTGATATGGGATGCCAACTTTCTAAACATGCGGCTTGAAAATTTAAGTAAGAATATATCTGGATTTCCTGTTGTGTTCTTCAATTATGTTTATCAAGCTTCACAATAATAGCATGCTGTTTCAAATTATTTTTGATTATACATATGTATATATGTGTGTGTAGGCATATAAGTTGATTTTGTAGCCTTGATTTCTTTCTCCATGTATTTGTTCTTTGTATATACCAAAGATAGTTTATTTTATGTATTAATTTTTGTCCTGCTACTTTGATGAATGTATTTATCAGCTCTTAGAATAGTTTCAATGAGTATTTAGAAGTTTTTGTGTATAGAACCCTGCCACCTGCAGCTAAAGGTGTTTTCTAGCCTCTCCTTTCACTATATGTATTCTCTTTATTTTCCTCATCTGTCCTATTTCTGAAACTAAGACTTCAATTCCTGTGTTGAACAGCAGTGAGGAGAGTGATTTTTTAACAGTGTAGTTGCTACTAAAATTCATTTTAATATAATATGCAAGCACATTTGAAAACAGAGAAAGTATATAATCTGAAATTGATTTTTAAGAGTGTGGTGAAGTTGCAGTATTCAGTACGCATGGTACCATTGCAATAAAGGATATAAATAGATCACACTTAAATGTCAACTCCCCGAAAAAATATAATGGAAATCCAAACACTTTATGTATTTATTGTTTTTAATACATTTTCAGTTAAAATATAATTTTATCATTTCCCTCATTCTAGACACTCTAAAGTTATCTCCTTGCATTATCTCTTGTGTGTCACTCTCTCTTATTAGTACTGTTATATAAGTGCATACATATGCACAAATATATAAATATAACCTGCTGAGTCTAATTTGTTTATACGTATATAAACTATAAGAATACATATATAAACTATATGTATTTATATAGTTTCCTGAATGACAGTTTTTTATGAATAACAAAATGGAAATATGTGAAGCTTGCTTACTTAAAGAATTGACCAATGCTGTCACTGTTTCCCAGTGCATTTCAGAGCTTATTTATACTCTATCTTTCATTGGTTAAAACAGTTTATACATGATCTCTCAGATTTTTATCACCTAATTTTACATATAATAATAAAAATGTTCTCTATTCTTCATTTTTTGCATTTTATATTTCTTATCTATGTGATTTCTTTAATTGAATTTCAAAATATTTTGGATTACCATCTCCCAAATAATGACACAGAGACTTCTTATTAATTATAGAAGATTGACTTGAACTTAGACTTGTTCCCAACTAGTTCTTATAACTTAAATTAGCCCATTTATTATAGTCTACATTCTGCCACATGGAACATTACCTCCTTTTTAGTACTGTATCTACTACCACTCCCTCTATGTCTGGCAAATCCCCCACACCTCAGATTCCTCATAGAGGTCATATCATTTTCTATAATTATTGCCTCTCCTCTCCTAAGCAGATATTGGCCATTCAGCTCTTTACTAAACCATTAAGAAGGTATCTTATATAGAGGAGGTTATGATGTGGGATTCTACATTCTATGAATTCCATTGGTTAATAAAAACAACTGTTTTGAGCCTATAGCAGATCAAGGAATAACAGATCTTGGTGGGGAAAACTCAACTGAATGCTGAGAGAAAGAAGGTGGAGTCAGGAGAATCCATGTAGCCCTGCCAGAGAGAGATGCCAGAACTTTACCTGGTAAGCCACTGCCACATGGTGATACACAGATTAATGGAGATGGGTTAAATTTATATGTAAGGGTTAGCCAATAAGAAGCTAAAGGTAATGGGCCAAGCAGTGATTTAAATACTACAGTTTCTGTGTGGTTATTTTGGGGCTGAGTAGCTGGGAACCAACAAGTGGCCTCCTCCAACAAGGTTAAAAAGATATCTATCTTTACTGTGTACAAAAAGATCATTTCCCCATTTTGTCTAAATATAAAGGAAAGGTTTTAATTTTAACATAGTAAAACTATAAACAATAAGAACATTTTTTCAGGTAAAATTCACAATGTCCTGTCCATTTGTATTTGGTAACTTTTGAGAAAGAACCCTATTATCTATCCTATCTTGGTGAGTCCAAAATTTTATACCTAAGTCACTTTCTATAATAACCTATATTAGCAACCTAAAAAACATTTCGGACATTAAAACATTTTCTTAGACAAACACCTTAAGCTTTTATGTCTCTCAATCTTTATTAACCTTAGATCTCATTTGTAAGTTTCTTTCCTGAATTTGGTGACAAGGAAAATTGTAAAGCTATAACTATTTAGTCTTCAGCTGCTTCAGAGACCTGAGAAGGACAAAATATTACCCAAGAACACAGGAAGTACAGAGCAAGCCACTTCCATAATTATATAAATGACAGAGAGAGCTGGCTGCCTTGACAATCATCCAAGTTTCCTCTGAAATGTTGGGGCATCCATCTTTGGCTTACAGACCTAGAATATCTGACAGACTTTTTTGTGAAGCAGTAATTTTGAAGGACTTGTCTGTTTTCTTGGAAATTCTTGGCAGTTGACAATCCTTGTCCAGTTTTGACAGCATACTACCAGCATTCTAGACATAGATACTTTCTTTCCCAATAATTAGCTTTGCCACATTAAATCAATCTCCCTATGGAGGTTCTTCCATGCCCATTATCTTCTTTGAATTAGAGTGATGCTGCCAGTGGCAAATACGTCTCACTGTCCCAAAAGCTTTATAATATTAAAACATCTTAAATGCCACATTTGTAGATATCAGAAGAATTTCAGGACCACCTATATATCTAAAATACATGAGACTAAATAAAGCTTATTTCTGTTTATATTTAAACCCTTACTAAGAGTTTTATTTTTATCTTATTTTCCTAAACAATGTGTAATAGTAGCTTTTGAGGACTATAATTTTACAATTTTAAATGAATTGCATAGGTATAATACCTTAAACAAGAGTAGAAACATAAGTACAGAATGTTATAACAAAAATAACCTTAAATATTTATCAATGTACAAAAGTCCTTACCATTGTAAAATATTTGAAACTAGTAGTTGCTTTTTAGTTTAAAGGTAGATTCAGTAATCTATGCATTTATCCTAACATTCTTACTTAACTTTCCAGCATAATAAGAGCTAAGAATGAATGTGTTTTCTTGCACATAACTTTAATGGAAATATACAAACTCTATCATTGTCAGGCACAAGTTTCATTTTCTGTAGTAGACAGATTTTACAGACATATGTCTATTGAAAGACCATCTAGTAAGTTAACAGTCATTAATACGTACTATGTTTTGTTCAATGCTTTTATCTCTCATCAGGTATTTGTTTTTCATTCTTTAATTTGCATGGCTCTGACCCTCCAAAGACACCATTTGTCACCTCATCACACCATCTTCCCTAGCTTTCCTTATTCCTTCCTTGTACACAAAGTTCCCTGATCCTGAAGGACAGGTTTTGGCCTTAGCATATTTTGAATTAATTACTCTTTCATCCTTTATTCTTAGCTCTGTTGTTGTTAAAACATATTTGTAATGTATTCAATCCCTATCCCTACTCCACTCAGAAAAATTTCCCTTTCCTTAACCACTTTACTTTTTAAGGTATTTTTTAAACCTATCAAGACTTATTTATGCTGCCCATAAAAGCTTGGGTGTGTGTCCTTCCACCAGAACTTGGTCAGCTTCTACGGGACAACATTTATTTTTAAAAAAAATATTTTAATTAGTTAAAAGAATTTTAAATTTATATGTATTATGATCATATCTTTCCCTCTCCCAAGTTCTTCTAAAGCTTCTCTCCCTTCCTACCTGCTAAACTTTACATTGCTTCTCAAAAAAACAAACAAAAACCCACTACAACAATATCCTTCAAACCAAGAAATCAAAATAAAACCATACCACAGTAACAAACAAACTATAACCAGTAAACTTGATGCTACTCCCCAGTGTCTATTCTATCAGGTTACACCAGGTTTACAGTATGCGGTTACATACTGTGGTCTTTGATCCATTTGGACTTGATTTTTGTGCAGGGTTATAAGTTTGAATTTATTTGTATTCTACATGCAGACATTCAGTTTGTCATGGAGCATTTGTTGAAGATGTTATCCTTTTTTTCTGGTGTGTATTTCTGGCTGCTTTATCAAAAATTAAGTGCTCATAGGTATGTAGGTTTTAAGTTCAGGTCTTCAATTGGATTCTATTGCTCAATATGTCTGTTTTTATGCCTATACCATGTTGTTTTCATCACTATAGCTTTGTAACATTACTTCAGATCAGGAATGTTAAGCCCCACCCCCCCTGACTTGTTTTATTGTTCAGGACTGATTGAGCCATCGTGATTTTTCTTGTTGTTCATGTAAAACTGAGAATTATGTTTTCAAGATTGGTGAATTGTTTTGGAACTTTAATGGAATTAGGTTGAATCTTTATGCTTTGTGTAGGATGACCATTTTTACTATGTTCATCCAATTAAACCATGAGCATGGGAGTACTGTTCCTCTTCTGATAGCTTCTTCAAGTTCTTTCTTCAAAGACTTGAAATTTTTATCATACAAGTATTACACTTGCTTGGTTAGATTTACCCTAAAATACTTTATACTATTTGAGACTATTATGAAGGTGCTGTTTTTATGATTTCTTTTTCAAATCATTTATTATTTTTTATAAGAGGGCCATTGACTTTTGTGAGTTAATTCTGTATCCAGCTATGTTTTTGAAATTATTCTCCAGCTCTTTAGTAGAATTTTGAGGGTCACTTATGTATATTATTATATCATCTGCAAATAATGATTCTTTGAATTCTTCCTTTCTAAATTGTATCCCTTGATCTTCTTTTGTTGTCACATTGCTGTATCTAAGACTTCATCTAGAATACTGAATAGAAATGAGGACAGTAGACAACCTTGGTTTATCCCTTAATTTAGTGGAATACCTTTGGGTTTTTCTCTCTTAAATTAATGCTGACTATAAGCTTTATGTAAGTTGCCTTTATTATGTTTTAGTATGTCTCTTATACCCCAAAGGTGTCATGAACTTTTATTATGAATGGCTATTTGATTTTGTGAAAGGAATTTTATGAATATAATGAGATACGTGTTTGTGTTTAATTTCAGTTTGTTTATATATTAGGCTTAATTTATTGATTTCATATATTGAACCTTTTGTACATCTCTGTGATAAAGCATAACTAATCATGCTGGATGATCTTTTTGATACATTCTTGGATTCTGTTTGCATATATTTTATTGAGTATTTTTACAACTGTGCTTATAGAGGAATTTGCCTGTAATTCTCTTTCTTTGTTTGGATTTTATTTGATTTGTGAATCATGGTAACTCTGACCTCATGAAAACAATTTTACCAAGTTCTTACTGTTTCTATTTTGAGGAAGCATTTTAATTCTTCATTGAAAGATTGATAGACTTCCACACTAAAATTAAATGGCGCTAAACTTTTATTGGATGAGAGTTTTTTAATGACTGCTTCTATATCACTAGAGGTTATCGATCCGTTTAATTTTGTTCATCTGACCTTGATTTAATTTTGCTAAGTGGTAACTATCAAGAAAATTATTCATATCCTTTAGATTTTCCAATTTGTTGGAGTACATGTTTTTTAAGTATGTCCTTAAGATTTTCTGAATCATGGTATATATTGTTATGTCACACCTTTCAGTTTTCATTGTGTTAATTTAGACTCTTTCACTCTTAGTTAGTATAGATAAGGGCTTACCTATCAGACTGAGTTTGTCAAAGAACCAATTCTTTGTTTCATTCACATTTGTTTCTGTTTTATTAATTTCAGACATGAGTTCAATTATTTCTTGCCATCTACTCTTCTTTGATGTGATTACTTTTTTCTAGAGTTATCAGTTGTGCTGTTAAGTTGATAGTGTGAGATCTCTTTATTTTATGTAGGCCCAGATTTTTGTGAACTTTCCTCTTAGATAAATCTTCATTGTCTCCCGTAAGTTTGAGTATACTGTGCCTTAATTTTCCTTGAATCCTAGAAACCTTTTATTTTCTTTCTTTATGCCCAACTTGACCTAAGAGTCATTAGCACAGTGTTGTTCAATTTCCATGTAGTTATAAGATTTCTTTTGTTTCTGTTGTTGTTGATATACAGCTTTAATCTATGGTGCTCTGAGAGGCTGAAAGGAGTTCTCTCAACTTACAATAATCTGTTGTGACTTGACTTCTATCTGAATATGTGGTCAACTCTTTAGAAATTTCCATGGTGTCCAGAGAAGAGGATATATTTCTTTGTGTTCATGTGAAATATTATCTCAATGTCTGTTAGGTCCATTTGATATGTTATATCTGTTAGCTCTATATATTATCTCAATGTCTGTTAGGTCCATTTGATATGTTATGTCTGTTAGCTCTATGATTTCTTTCTATTTAAATTTTTGTTTAGATGATCATCTATTTATAAGAGTGGGGTATTGAAGTCTTCCATTATCAGCATATGAAGGTCTATATGTTAAGATATATTAGTGTCTTTTTATAAACCTGTGGGTACTGGGTAGGGCTGGGCAGATGGTCCAGTAGTTAAGAACAGTGACTGCTCTTCCAGAAGACCATGGCACCCACATGTCAGCTCACAACTATTTGTAACTCCAGTTCCAGGGAATCTAACACCCTCACACAGACATACAAGTAGACAAACACCAATGCCTATAAAATAAAAAGAATTGCAGGTGGCCTTATGTTTTTATCATCAATGTTATGAATAGAAATGTCATCTGGGTGAATTTTTCCTTAGCTGATTAAATAGTGTTTTACACATTCTTTCTGATTAGTTTTGTTTTCAAATATCAAAGAGTTTAGAGTTTATATGGGATTCTTGAATTATGAACAATTGGATCTCTTTCTTGTGCTTTGTGGGAAAGGGAAAATCAATTTTCTCTAATAGATTGAAACTGAATATATCAACTATCCATACCAGGTTTCAAAATCAGAAAGAGTTCACCAACATTTAAGGTACAGTAATATTGAATAGAACATCCTCTTTTCTCATAGCAGCTCTCAATGTCCTGTAGCTCCTCAGTTGGTGGTGCGATATGCCTACTTTCCATAATCTTGGAGGAATTTAGTGTGACTTTAGCATGATTGTTGTTTCCTTATATCTTTGTGAGGTCATATGTACAGGCTCCCTCTATGTCTAGAAAATATTTCTTATAGTCTTTTACCACCTCTGACTTTTAAAGTTACTTTGGTATCCCTTACACAATAATTACTGAGCTTTGAGAAAAGAAAGCTGTATAAGATAACTACACCTTTTATGGCTGAACACTGTGCAATATTTTATTCTGTGCACCAGACAAATTCTAAATCTCTGGGTTAGCTACCATATACTGAATTTCTGATGAAGATTTAGAGATGATGTAGAAATATATAGTTATCATAATGGGGTATTAGATTTTTCTTAATTTTTATTTTTCCATTCAATTATTTACACTTCCTTCCTGCCTCCCAGTTCCCTCCGCTCCTCCACACCCCCTCCTTCCTCTCCTGCCCCGCTTGAGAGAGGACCAGGAATCCTGCCCTGTGGGAAGTCCAAGGCCCTCGCCCCTACATCCAGGCCTAGGGAGCTGTGCATCCATATAGGCTAGGGTCCCAAAAAGCCAGAACATGCCATAAAAACAAGTCCCAGTGCTTTTATCAATGGTTTCTCAGTCAGCCCCCATTGTCAGCCACAATCAGAGAGTTC